>CAEGAE010001096.1:0-57880 GCA_903067095.1 Girardinus metallicus
ATATATATATATATATATATATATATGCTTTGTGTTTTAGAATTAAGGAACAAAAAAGTTCAAAAACACTTCCCTTAACACTACAGTGTGGGCACAGCGCTTCTCTTTCTCAACCGAATATGAACTTTTCACACTAAGCTTTCTGTGTTTCCGTGATCACAAAACTGTGTTTTCTTAACAGCACTGAATATATCTTGAAGATATGTCCTTTGAAACAGCTCACAGTTGTGCACTATACAAAGCAGGATTAAATTAATGAGGTTTGAAAAAGAAAGATGTTTAGACTATTCCCCACGCAATTACTTAATCTCTTGTAATTGGTCTCCTTGTTTGAAGTGGAACAGACATTTTCTGTGTCGCCATCTTTTCTATCATGAGCTGAGAGAATACATTTGTAGACAGAAAAGGTCCAAATGTCTTTTGAGAATATCCTAAACATACAAATCCACACAGCTCAGTCCCTGAACAGTTATGCTATATTTATTCTGATTTAAATTTGATACACTGGATTGCACAAGGCTAATTATTTTTGAGGAAAAACAAGAACAGTTCATTTTTTTTCTCGCTAAATTAACATTTTTGGAATGAGCTTTCAGTGCACACATACATGCCAACAATGAGCTATTTTTTATATATTTTTTTTTTCTTGCTCTGCTTGTATGGTCCATTCTTGTGTGGTGAATTAACCACAGCAGATAATGAGGAGCATGTACTGTAGTCTCAACTTGGCCTACACAGATCAGTTGTCTATTTTAAGCTATAGCCAATGGCGACTGAACCATTAGCCTGCAAGGAACTGCAAGTCAGTTAGCCAGCAGCTATCTTCAGCACTCTGCAATTATTCTACGTAAAAATGGCTGCATGAAACACAACAATTATGAACTGTGTTGTGCATTTATGGCTGAATACAACAGTATTTATGCTCCAGAAATATGATATTCTAAATAATAACATTGAGAACAATTTTGTTATCCCACCCAAAAAATTCTGATCTCTGCCACTTCCATATGTGATATCAAAGCGCATGCAGTCTGAACAGTCATGTCATATTTTTTCCAACTTTTATGTCATTGATGTGAGACACGTGTCATTATTCTGCACCAGAAGAAGCCAGACGCAGTAAATCAGGATGTGAACAATGGCCAAAAATTATGAATTAGGAACTTATGAAAAAAGTCTGTCAGTAAAGCACATCACATCACAATCTCGCCGCTCTTGGCTCCGATTATGCGTCCAAACAGATACAGAAGTTGCAGTCAGTGCTCCACAAAAGACTGTCACTAGTAGTTGTGCTTTCTTCTTACTAGCTTCCATCGTGTTATGTTGTTGTGACGATACTACCGGCTCCCATTTGATCCATAAATGACTTCGTCCATTATTACATCGGTAAACGGTGTCCTGCTGTGTGACTGACGTCAGCGTTCTTCTTCTGCACATGCGGGTCGCTTTGGGGACGTAAACAGTTCACATAGAAGTCTGATTGTGATCAGGTTTAATTCGTAGTATGATCTGAGTATCAAGACGTGCTGTGTGAACATAATGTTGCAGGTTGAAAAAGCCTTGAAACTGCAGTGAAAGTTTTAGCAGAAACACAACCCTAAACCTGTGAAGCTGGGAGAGACATACCCCAAAGGACTTCCAGTAGAGATTGCAGCAGAAGTGGTTCAACAACTATTGATCGAGATAAAACCATGTATCATAAATCTATATGAAATATTTTGAGTTGTGTGGTTGTTTCATGACAAAATGTAAAAAGGTTCAAGAGGTAGAAATGCTTTCGCTAGTATTTTTGGCATTTATGTAAAGTTGCGTTGAAGAGATTTGAAAGCAGTATGTGACAGTTGATCTGATTAGCTGTTAGCATCTGTTAGCTCTTTGTTCTGTGTCCCATGTCATGCTCTATTGTGTTCGGTGACAGCTCTCACAGAGACTGTGCTGTTGCTACAAGCTCTTTGTGTAAATCCTCAGGCTGTGTTTGGTGACTCTTTTTTTCCTGACAGTGACAGTTCCCGTAGTCAGCAGCACATTCAGGTCAAGCAACTTGACTCATTTCGTCACATACTCTGCCACAAGTGCTTTTGCTCTCACAACGCTCTGATTAAGTGGTACAATAGTCGCAAATCTGCTGGCGTGTTTTCTGAAGAGTAATTACCAGCTTCTGATAAGCGTTTCTGGGGAAGTTTCCCAGCTCCATGATTTCCACCGAGGCTTTATCTCAATTGAATGTGATTGTCTTTGCCGAATTGGCTCAGCCATGATCCTGGAATCTGGCCTTGTCTCGCACACATGATAAGACAACAGACTGCCTTGTTCGCCATCCAGCCAAGAATAACGCTACAAGCTGTAACAATTTACACCATCCATCAGGGTTTCTCCCAAAACTACATGCTTTCTTCATCTCATAGATAAAACTCCAGCTCCCTGGTAATGACTCAGAATTTTAAAAAGGCTCTTTGGAGTCAGTCACTGGCTGAAGATAAGGAAAGCTTAGGTTTTTCGAAGCACGTCGTGTGTTAATAGTCTGGGGGTGAAATGGGGTGTGATGGAACTCTCCCAATGAAATTTCTGTATTGTTGGATAGAGAACGAAGATAAAAAAGAAAAAAATAATCTTGTATCAAAATTATGGACCTCCCTTAAGTTTGTAGTTCATGTTCTGAACTCCTATATATGACAGGAAACAATATGGCTGAGATTCTCACAATAACTTTAGTTAAAAATACACTGTGCTGCGTTAAGTACACACAAATTGAAGGATAACACTGAAAAAAAATGTTATTTAAAACATAAAAGGAACAATTAACCCAAATGCATAATCGTGTCATCCCTTATATTATGTTGATTTTGATATACAGATGAAACCAGATGATTACATGTACTCTGTAAAAATCTCAAATTATAAAATTAACTTCCTGGTTGAGTCATTGATGTGCTCTTGTAATTTTGGTAGACTGATCTCTCCTCTTCTTTATTTGAGGATAATGAGTTTCATTGTGGTTCTGTGGAGGCTAAAATAATAGATTTTAGATTGACAGAATAATTTAGATTGGTTAGACTACTTAATGTTGTTGAACTGATTTTTTTTTGGTGATTTTTATTTTCTGAGTCTGGCAATAAGTAGTCTTGAATGTGTTTAGTGAAATAATTTGGTAAATCACAGTTAACCTATGATTTCACAAAGGTGGCCATTGTGTTTTTGCATATTTTTCAAGGTACCTTTTATTATTGCGAATTGGTGGAATGGATTTGATTCATTACAGTATCTGTAGATTGCTGAAATTAAGTAAAATAATAAAAAATATTGGCTTTATTATGACTTACTGAGGTGCATGACTATATTTCACCACATGCTAGATGAAATCACAGTATATTTGCACCTGCACACAACGTAAACACAGTGATGCAAACCAATCTGCACAGAAATGGGTGGGATGTGATGAAAAATGAGGTTTCCCAGCTTCTTAATGCATCTCCTTTGAGTGTGTGCATGCGTGTGTGTGAGAGTGTGTCCTTTTTTGCCGGATCCCTCCGTTTGTGTTACCATGGGGACGGCATGCTTTCTATATCCCCGCCACACACACACACCCTGAACCAACACAGACTCACGCACACCATCACCACCACCCTCTCTTTTCCCTCTTCTCTTTACTCGCTGGTTTCAGTGTTACCATGGTGAAACATGTCTGTCTCCTCTTTCCCTGCTACCTGTTTCACATCATCTCACTGGGTCACTCTCAGCGTCCGCCTGCTGTTTGTGCGCCCTTGGCTCAGCTCTCTTTGCTTTCTCTTTCTTTGTTTGTTTGCTTGTTTTATGTATCTGTATGACTTTTTGTCTGGCTGTTTTTCCACCACCAGTCCCTGTCTGTGTTTGCTTTTCTCTGCCGGCTCACTGGCTGTTTGTCTGGCCACCGGGCTTTTCCACCTCTAATCCCTCCTCTCCTCTTTCTGCTCTTCTGCTCTGCTCTGACACCCTCCCACCACCACCATCAGCCTCTTTCCTCTCAGCTTTTCCTTTCTTTTTTTTTTTTTTCTCCTCCTCCTATTCATTTGTGTGCTCCCACATCAAAACATCATCCAGTGAATTTCACCAGGAACACACAACATTAGAAAAAAAGAAATAAAAGGGAGGGATTTAGGTAATTTTCACAGACGGCAGCTGTTGCTATGGTGACACAACTTTTGGATTTGAGGCAAGAGCAAGAGATGAATGGATGGATGAAAAAAGGAGGAAAATGTGTCAGGGTAAAAAGAGAAGAAAGAAAGTATTCAGTAGGTTTATTTAAAAATAAGGAATTCTTGTTGAAAATGTTGCATGATAATAATAACAGTAGAAAAATCCATCAAGTATTGAAAAGATTCACTGGCAGTCCTTGAAAACCAAGATTACTTTTAAATGTGATTTTTTTTTCCACTTCTTTAATGACTGCACTTACTATTGCAGTCATTAAATGAGTTCAGCATCAACATGTTGAATTGATGAAGAGCATATATCATCACGCTTATAACATTTCCGTCTTAATTGTATTGAGGCTTGCAGTGTTGTTACTGATAGTTATGGAAAATGTAATGAGTATAACTCAAACGCCTCAGTGCATGTAATGGCGTCCATCCCAGACAAAAGGAGTGACATGCAAACTCTTGTAACAGTGACAAAGTCTGTAATTCAATAATACTGGCAGGATTCAGATGGACTCCAACTTAGACCAGTGTTGTTACTCTGATGCACTCAGATCTCATTACTCCCAATCAATATAATAGCTATACTCTATGTCAGACAGCTGTAAGTCTCACGTTTTTCCACAAAATCAGTTTCTGTTTTACCCATAAGAGTTTATCTGTACTACACAGTGAAGTCACTAAAACTGCACATATCTGTTGGTATTAAAAGGTCGCTCCTATCTAATTCTACATATATGGAGGGAAGCTAAAGTACCAACATAGAAACTGAGAGTATCTCAAGCAAAAGTGTCTTCTTCACTTTGCTCTGACTGAGAGAAGACAACTCACTGTTACAACTAATTATTGAAGGCGGATTATTTGGACAGGAAGGTTATTGATTTGTTGTGATCTGCAGACATCCCCCTCTGACAGAAGACACATAAACACTGAAAACCGCAGAAAAAAAGCTTATGTGAGAAACTTTATGCTCACAAACAACAGCTATTGTTGCTTGAGTAAGTTACAGCTTGAGTTATCAGTCCTAGTCTTGCAAAAACTGTTTTATGTCCTCACGTTTTAGCTTTAAGGAGATCTTTCCCTTACCTTTCCAAGATTTAATTTGTTTCATACCCTATGAAAAAATGTGTTTCCACTGTAATTTATGTTTGATGGAAGAAAAAGAAATGTGTCCTCTTCACGTCTCCTTCCACAGAACTCACCCACATTTCTGCTTGCACATCCATTCAGTATATTTCTGTATATAAATGTCTTCATTTACCGTGAAACATTTTAGATTATGTGGTAATTTATGCTGTGTCATCATCATCATCATCATCATCATCATCCCTATGTGGAATTACAAATCCTCTTTTTGACTCTTCTATATGAATAAAGTCTTTAAGATTGCTCACCCGCCTTTAAAACACTGAAAAGGTAGATTGTGATGTTCATATTTTCAAGCTTTTCAGGCTTTCTGGCTCTAAGATGTGATGATATTTGACTTATAAGCCTGTGAGTCAGTAAAATCTAAAGAATGCAAATGATCCCTCCCTCCTAAAGCCTCTTTTTCTTTATTTTAGTTAATCGTTTTTCAAATGCGTTCCCTCAAACCTCCTTTTGGACAGACCCCTCTCTATCCTCCCGCCTGCATGTTAATGCATTTAGAAAAACCACTTTATTACAGCATGCATTTGAATATTCATAGTAGGCAGGCAGAACGGGTGAGTCGGTGGGGGTGGGGGTGGCTGGGGGAGACTAGAGCCTTTGGGTATTGATGCAGAGCTGTGGAATTAGCTCCAAAACTGCTATTGATTCAGGCAGTGAAGACTGGAATATGAAACACGAGCCGGAGAGGAAAAAAAGGGCAAAACATCTTATCAATGAAGTTGAGGAATAAAAGAGGGAATATAGGAGAATGAAAAAAGAATGGCAAACCAGATTATCAGACTGCAGAGAATTGAATTAAGGGGGAGAGAGAAGGAGAAAGTGGGTGAGGAAAGAAAAGGAGATTATAAAGCAACACAGAAGGGAGAGCAAAGGAGACAAAGTAACAAAAGTAAAGAAGAGAAAGAACAAGCACAAGAAACCCATGGAGGAGAAAGAGAGGAAGACATGATTAATGAACAAGAAGAATGAAAAAAAAAATAAACTCAAACAAACAAAAGTGTGAGAGGAGAGTGCTGCTTAAGCCTGGAGACACTAAACCCTGCACCACTGGACACTGCAAGCTGTTGATAGGAGGACTAAGTTAACAAATGTCAAAGTTTACATTTCATTACAGAAGGCAGGGATGGAGAAGGAGATGAGGAGAGGAAGAGAAGAGGAAGAAGAGGGAGAGGGAGAGGGAAGGAGGGAGGAAATGCCATGCATTCCATTAACTGGCCACAAAAAAAACCACAGAAAAACGAGAGGGGAGGGGAGGATACAGCAGAAAAGAGAGAGATATACAGGAAACGATGGAAGAGAGGAGGGGAGGGATTAGACCATACATCAAGAAAGGTAGCGATAGAAAGGAGGTTAGTGGTGGTGGTGGGGGGGTGGGGGGGGGTCAAGCAAAGGAATGAAGTGCTTGATTCATCACTCCTTCAGCCGTAGTCCTGACCTTTGAGAATGGAGTTAATGTTAGACAAGGCAGCACTTAACATTCTGGTGGCCTTCATGTTTGTTCTGAAGTCGTCAAAGCAGAGCTCCAGATTACAGCCGCCCTTTGTTGATATCAAAATTGCAGGGCTTTGCTGAGCGATAATAAGTTGGTAGAACAGTATTTCACTTTCTTATCTAGGAAGATAAAGCAGGTTGACAAAAACTCAAACCAATGCTAAAGATAGGAGTTTTTTCATGTCTTGAAAAACATTTAAAAAGAGAACCGTGACAAGGTAGCAGGATTTTTCTTCTTCCCCTGATGGATGTTGTTCTTTATTATTATATGTTTTACAACCTGAAGCTGAAAATATCTGTTAATCCTGCAGATGCAATGTTTTCTTTTTTTTTTTATCTTGCTTATGTATTTTAAAATCATTTGAGTCTAAATGTAAAGAATTTAAAACAGAAGTCCAGTCACTTTTATGAATTATGTGGATTTTTTTAAATATATCTTTTCCCCCTTTTGCCTCTTACTGCATAGTGGTGAGTAAGTTGCTTCATTTCTTTTTTCTTGACCATCTTGAGCTGAAAGTTCAGTGCTTTATACAGAACCAGTGATCGTCAGTAATAGGCTAGGACTTTGTCCAAAATAGACATTTTATGTATTTTGTCACACCATTCCTACTAATGGGATACCACAAAAAGTGTCAGAGCGACTGGAGTATAGAAGCATCGAGTAATGCAGCAATGCCCTCCCCCATCTGTTGTTGTGCACTGTTGGTCAGCTGGCTGAAAGGCTACCTTTTGTCTCACTTGCATGAAAGACAAAGTTTGCTTTTTGGAAACATTACCAGTTGCGAAAAATACAGTCTTAGTCAGTCCCATTCACTCCTTTTTAGGTAACACTTTTAAAACGACAGAGTTGGCGAGTAAGCATCATGTCTGTCCAGGCTGGCAGACAACCTGGCTTCCCTACCGCAGCTTGTTAGACTTCCAGCTTTACTCTACAGCAGAATGGCAATTAAGTGTAATAATTTTGAACTATTACCAAATCAATCAGGTGTTTGTTCTGTACTTTTTCCTATGTAAAAAATCGTAAGTATAATAGAGACCATTAATAGTGCATATTTTTGCAGCAACTTTGTTTTTAATCAAAACCAACTGGATCATGTTTTACATTTTTACTTTACTCTTTGTGATACAGTAATTTTTGTTCTAAGTTGTCATACTGTGGGAATCTGACACTTCTGGCTATTCCTCAGCCAGACAAGAAAACATTAGTTGAATTAATCTGAAAAAAGGCCCAGCTTGTCTGTTATATCAGAGTCTTTATCCTCCTCCAGGCCACTAGAGCAACTACATAGAGCAACATGTGATAAAGTAACATTGTTGGATCAATGGGATGAAATTGATGTTGCATTTAAACATGTGGAATAAATCGCATCTCTATCTTGCAATGCTCGGGTCGTGAAAATTACAAACTTGTCCAAAGAAACTGTGGCAGAGTGGCATCCTTAGCAGAAAGGCAATGCTTAAACTTTTTTTTACTTCAAGCTGTGTATTTTTACGTTACTAAAAAAGTAATATAGACATGCACTGATGGCTATGCTGCTCTTGTGGGCATGAAATTGCTGCTGTGTGACTGTATTTATTATGGTTCATGTTTGTGACATCGTCTCTTCAATCAATCATGATGGGTCTCATATGACAGGGAAATACATCTTAACTCTTTTTGTATGTAAAAATAGCATTCTTAAGTAAGTCTGCTGTGTCTCAGAAAAATCCCTCAAAAAATCTAAGCTGAAATAGTTTCTTCAAAACCTTCCGAATCAGATTGCTTTTATTTCATTAGCACAGTTTCCCTGTTAATGAATCTTTTATCTAGGTTTGTTTTGTTGTTTTGTTTGTGCTTAATAATTGTATTTTTCTCAATTAAAACACACATCTCCTTAAAACACAAATCTCCTTCGCTTTAATTGCCTCTTAGTTTAAAATTGTTATCTTTGTTCTGACAAACACCAAGTCTTTGATTTGATGATGAATCGTTTGTCAAATGATCTTAGGAATTTAATCGAAACTGAGCCACTGCTGTGCAGTTAAAATAATCTGAAACAAGTTTCCAAACAACAACAGAAGACATTCATAGAATTAAGCTATACCCCAGGCGCTGTTTAGTTTTCGAAGATAACAAAAGCTTCTTCGATCCACGCTACTCACACCTTCCCACTTTTAAGTTTCTGTCACTGTACCAAAGCTTTGTGTTCAGTCTTCAAAGGTCTTTAAATGGATTCAGTTTGGGACGCAGACTTCCTTCTCTTAAACTGCCTAGTGTGTGCTTTGCATCGTTACACGACAAAACTATTACATCAAAAGCTGCATTGGGTAACTCATTTTTGTTTTAAAAAATGTTGTTAATCACCCTTTTTTTGATGATTCTTCATGAGCTTCAAGTTGTCACCAATAAGAAATCTAACATATTTCCAAAGACTTTTTCTCTGGATCACATTGTCCAGTGAAAGCATCACCCCATCCACTCTGTGGGTTATTTATGAGAGGGCTGCACGCATCTTTCATGCCCTTTGAGCTTGTCTGTCAATAGTTGTATTCCCTTGGTTTCCTCCGATGAAGCTCTTCTTGGTTCAGTGGGCAGAATATGGTATGGAGTCAAATCAACCGTTTAGATTGCTCCAGGTCAGCCTGAAGCTATTTAAATGTCCTGAATGTTTTCTCTTTTTTTTTTTTTTTTTTTACTATTTGGACCAACCTTCATTCACTTTTCTTAAATTGATTTCCATTTAGCAATATATCCTCAAAGAACCTTAGAAGTTATTTGAAAGTTAAGGTTTTGAAAAAATACTGAATGAAGTTTGGAGGTTTTCTACCTTTTGGGATGGGTGACTCTGTCATTCAGTAGCTTCTTCAAATATTGTAGCATCAATAAATATTTGTGTTTTTGTTTCACAAAGCGAAATCTGAGTTTATATTTGTCAGCAAACAAAACTGAATTATTCTTTTGAAATTCCAAATCAAGAAACATGCCAAAATATAAAAGTAAGAAAGAACAAAATATGAAAATATCGGCACCCACTGTGGTTCTTAAAATATCTGAAACATCACAAGCAAAAAATAAAAAACAAACTCACCAGTTTGCTCAACTTTTGTCTGTCACCGTCACTGAAAAAATACTCAGAAGAAGAGAAAAAGGAAAATGATTTATGTTTTTGAAGTGAGGAGAGGTTGTTTCCTTATGGAGTGAGAATGTATTAATGCTGCCTCTCATGTTTGTTAAAGATGTATATATATACAAGTTTGTTTCCTTAATTGGAGAAACAGTTTTATTAGGTAATTTGAGTGAATGTAATTAGTTATTTCAGGCTAATGATATTAGCATAGTAATATTTCAGGTTTTTTTCCCTCCATTTGATTTGATCATAGCAAAAGCAGTCTTGTTGTGTTACTTCAACAGCAGCCACTTCCACTGCAGGATTCTCTGTTTCTCTGCGATGTTTAATTCACAAACCAACCAAGTTGGCATTTTCTATCGCCACATGCTGCTAATGCCAAAACACCTTTGGAAAAGAAGTATGTAAAGGTCACATTCAAACAAAAAAAGCTTCTGTTTCATTGCCTTCCAACTGGTTGATTTAAAATCTAGCCAAATTACAAATGCAACTTAAACCCAAATGTATTCATTGATTAAACTCCTTAGCTTTTAGTTCAATTTTAAACATTGTTTTTTTTTCGTTATTTTAGAGTATCGATGCATTGTGATAAAATCCTCATACACCCAGTTCATTGTTCTTGAAGGCTGTGCTGACGGTGTTTTTGTGGTAATTGAGATCTTGTTGAAACAGCACTGAGCTGCTGTGACCAGAGCTCATCCCCCACATTCACTGTCTTTATGTACACACAGGAAAGCTTTTCCACACTGCATTAACCCGCTCCTACATTCCTCCACAAATCTTCTCTGACCCTGCTTGTCAGCTGCTTTAGTTATTTTTCTTTTTGTGCTCAAAAAAAAAAACCCAATTTGTTAAAACTCAAACTCTTTTACACTATCATAGACCAGACCAACATGCTTTGCATCCATGCAAAGCTTAACAATCTCCTGGGATGAAATGTTTCGATTTGTATCTCTGTTCAACTAGATATCAAATCAAAAAAAAAAAATAACTGGCAAGTCTTTTACATCACTTTGGAGGAATTTTTGGCCCAATCTTTTTTGGAAAAGTGTTTTAATTCAACCATACCGCACGGTTTTCAAAACTAAGCAGCCTTTTCTAGGGAATGCCTCAGCATCTCAGTAGGCTATAAATCTAGACTTTGCCTATGCCACCCAAAAACTTTCAGTTACTTATTGATTTATTTTAACAGGTTAGTAACTATGTTAACACTCAATTGTCATGTGAATTTTGACTGCACTTTTAAAATGTTGCAAGAAGGGGGATAAAATGCGAGCTGTGTTTCCAACTCCCCTGTAGAAATGTACCTAATCTGCAAAAAAAAAAAAAAAAAGACATATAAATGTTGCTCTTAACTGAGTCAACAACCTAACTCAAAACAATCAATTTAAATGTGACTTAGTTTTAAATTAAATGTTTTTGTTTTGGGAAATTAGCTGCTTTCTGGCCTTTTTTGTTCTTCTTTTCTGTTGCTTTTTAAATTCAAAGTGAGCCTCCTTCAGCGTAAATACTGAACAAGGTTCAGCTGATGTATCTTCCAACAGTGTCCTCGCAGACTTGGTTTGTTGTCTAGTAGCTGCATCGATATCACAACCGAATCTGCTCAGCAGGAAAAGGAGAACGTGGATGTTTTTCTATCGCTATCACCCTGCAACAATTTCCTCGCAGGATTCGAGCCAAGATGAGTCAGTTTGAGGCTCAGTCAGGCCTTGAGCAAATGCCACAGATACACAGCAATCCTGGTCGTAACAGATTTTATTTTACACTCAGAGAAATTGGTCAGATCCTTGTCAGAGAGAAAATCTTCTGATTCAACCAGAGAAGTAAATGGTTTATACGTTTTTAAGAGTGTTATGTTTCTAAATCATCCTATGTTCAAATTTGACTTAAATTACCATGATGTATTAATGAAAGGTAAAACATTGCATTACTCTTTAACTTAACATTTAAAACCAGGAATTTAGTGCCCAGATTTGACTTTATTTAGGATTTTTTTATTTATTTTTTTATTCAAATACACAAAGGATAAAATAGCAGCTAATATTTGGATTAAAATCCCTAATAGGCGTCATGTCAACCACACACTTTTTCTAGCCGTCCACAAGCTTCTGCCCAGAATTTCTCGTAATGTCCAGCATTACGAGACCTAACTTTTCAACAAGGGTTAGGTCAGAGGTTTGGGGAGACGATTCCAGAAGCTTAATGTCAACCTGCTTTATACATAATGTCCTTTCCTGAAACAGTTCCATCATAAACCCATTAAGATGTCAAGTATGGTGCTGGGTCTGTTGTTCTTCCATACGTACAAATGGAATAATGAAAGAGGATTATTTAAATCAACAGTGGCATGTGTCATGTTTGGAGGTTGTTGATGAGAACCCAAATGGCAAAAAACGCATAATGGAGACTGTGTTCAATGATTTAACTGTTGGACTTACAAACCACAAGAGAAAACTCAGAGTGACAGCAACAGCAGAAATCTGAGTGAAAACAAAAACAAAACATAAATACTGTGGAGACGTGATTGTGACATGGAAGCCAGGTGAATCAAAAGTTGGAGAGTAATACTAACTTAAACCAAAATGCACAGGATGCAAGAGGGAAACAAGAAACTCTGTTCAAATGGTGGAAGTAATGAGGAGAGACAGAAACAGAAACACAAGAGAAGACTGAAGCATTAAAACCCAGAGGTCGTCACAGGATGGTTGGAACTTGAGCATTAGATGCTCCAACAGGACAAACACATCAAAACTGGTGTTGGAATGAATAAAACAGACAATCATTAAGATTCTAGTAATGATCTCAACCTCATTAGACAGACGTGAACTATGCAAAAAAAACTGAATCTGTGCCTGGAATAAACAAATCTAAATGAACCTTGGCGTCTTCTAGTTAGATATACAACCAGTATTACACAAGAGGTTGTTAATGGTCAAGCAAAGTGTTTGGTCTTGTTGTGGTTTGTTATGGGAAATTTAAACTGGTGGTTTAAATATATATGTAAAAAGTTAAAAATTGCTGACTTCAAACTTGTTTTTAAGAATTTGAGTTCTTTGTTGGACTGTTTGTTCACTCCTGCAAAAAAACAAAAACAAAACTTAATTGCATCATCAGAATCCCAAATTCTTCCATACGGCAATGCGTGCACTTTGGACCAGAACCCTTCATAGAATAAGTGATAAACAGGAAAAACCACTTAAGAATGAGGAGAGTGTATTATATAACTTGTTTGAAAGGGCTAAACTTTTCATTATTTGTATTATTTGTGATTGAAGCACGTTGTGAATGCAGGCAGAGAGGAAGAGAGGCTTAGTCTGTTTGTGTTTGTGAGTGTTTGGAATCAAACAGCGTTTTTAGGTGAAGCTGTTTCTGCCTGTGAATTAAAAAGTTCTGCGGGTAAACACTGAAATGAGTTTATTTGAGCAGTGAGGGAAACGGCGCTTTGTGAAATGAGGTGAAAAGATTAACTACACGTAAGCACACTTAATGTGGTAAGAAAGAAAGTAGCCTGCATTCTTGAACTAGACAGGCCTGAATGATGCGTTTTATTTCTTTGTGCTTAGAGAGATGACTTTGACATTTTCAACCCAGTTACTGATTAAATTGTAGCAGAACTTTCTTCCACATAACTTTTATTGAGAAGAAAAATTATATTAGAATGAATAAGGATATTTTAAGGTGATCCTTTTGAACTCCACCACTAAAAAGTTTCACATAGGTTTGTACGTACCATATGAATGACTTCCTTGGAGGTCATTCATATGACAGCTTGGAGGCTCCTTTAGCATATTTCTTTGTTTGATAATGCAATCCACATTGTCCTCCCTCAGAGCCTCAGTTCTATCATATTTAAATTATGTGGATACTATAATTTTTGCCAAACAACACACATCAACACACAGAAATTGTAATGAGCTCTCATTTTAACCTAGGTAACACTTCTGTGTGCTACTTATTCACACCAGGAACGTCAACTTTAAAGTAAAAGTCCTCTGGAAAGCACTGAAGGGAGTTCATAATCATAGGATCTCCAAATTTACTTTTTTTGCAGATGTGCAGAATGAAATGCAAACTGCACAGGGAATTAAAATTTACGTTCTCTTTTAACCCTCCTGTTATGTTCATTTCTGAGGTACAGCAATAACGTTCCTGGGTCAGTTTGACCTGTGGAGTGTTTAATCATGCAATAGTGTCCGAAACCAAAAAAAATTTTTATATTACATTTAAAAAAAAATTTCCAAGGGTGATCTTTATAATTGAACTTGAGACATGTATACTGTTCTGGGTCAAACTGACCTGCTGATTAAAATCAAGACAAAGGAGTCATGCAGAGAGTATTTATGTTTTCCTCCACTTCTGCTGAGTGTCCACTCAGTGTGGGTGGAGTTTGCCCAAGGGAACAGAAAATGTTCCCGTCAAAAGTCGCATGAACATCTGCTCTCTCGCAGTTTCCTAGTGAAGTAAAGAGAATAGTGAGAAAGTGGGGTTGCGTGTGTGCGTGTGTGTGTGTCTGTGTGTGGTGAAATATAGTTTATAGCTGCAAGGAAACATAGAATTGGACATTTCTTGACCCTTTT
This sequence comes from Girardinus metallicus, assembly GCA_903067095.1. Taxonomy (NCBI): domain Eukaryota; kingdom Metazoa; phylum Chordata; class Actinopteri; order Cyprinodontiformes; family Poeciliidae; genus Girardinus; species Girardinus metallicus. The sequence goes on from CAEGAE010001096.1 coordinate 14,500, forward strand.
TACCCTTCAACTTGACTGCCGGGTCAAATTGACCCGAACAGTATCGATGTAAAATGTAGACGCGGGGGTGGGGGGGGTTGCAAACGTGTAAAATGAACCATTTTCAATTTATATGTAGAGTGTACTTATTAAGACAAATAGAAAAAGTTTTATGCAGAAAAAATACATCCAACTATTTTTTTAAATTTTTCAATCTTTAAAACCGGTCAATTTGACCTGCAACATAAAAAGAAGGTTAAAAGTCACAAAATCTTTACCTTTCCGTCTTTTTATTGTATTTTTGTGGTTCTTTACTAAATCTTTAGAGTAGTCAGGTTTCTCATATTTGTCACAGCAAATATTTCATTATTGGTAGTGTGATTGATCTTTTTTTTTTTTTTCAAAACATCCAAAATAAAAATAGCTTCCTGGCAACACATCTAAACAAGACGATGTATACTGGCGCAGTAGTGGAATGAAGTTGGCTCTTATTTAAGACACGGCAGCTTCTCTATTTTGAATGTTTCTGGCTTTTTTCTTCAGACTGAATGACGGCTGCTGGGTTGTTCCAAGGACACAGTCTGCTAACAGAAAGGTGCTAATTGAAATCATGTTAGATGTTCTTCTTAGCGTTGTCTGAAGAAAAGTTTGATGAGTACTTAGATGAAAAAAAAGTATTCATGAAACTTATTTGCAGAGCCATGCAAATGTATTTGTACTCTTCTAAATTACAAGCAAAAACCTATATGTGTTTCAATTTAATTTTGGGTGAAAGGCCAACACAGAATTGTGAAGTATCAGAAAATTTACACAGTTTTTAAAAAGTTTTACAAACAAAAATGTAGAATGAGTCTTGTGCATTAGTACCAACCCCCTCTACTCTGCTGTGCCTAATTAAAGTCCTTCAGAAGTCTTCTTATTAGAAAATAGAATCCAAAATTAAACCTTTTGTTACACTGTGTGGTTAAAACTGAAAAAAAATAGCACTACATTACCCTCAACTAGCCATCCCCACAGTGGTAGTGGCAGCATCATACTGTGGGGCTGCCATTATTTAGTAGGGACACTGATCAGCTACAATAAATACACAGGAAAAGCTACAGTTAAATGGTTTAGATCAGGGCATATCACTATGGCAGCATGACCTAGTCAAAGTCCAGACCGAATTCCAATCAAGATTCTGTGGAAAAACCTGAAAACTTCAGCTTTACATGGATGATTAGGCAAAAAGTGTAGAGTCTAGATGCACAAAACTTCAAAGTACTTCCGGCTGTGATTGCAGCAAAACACAACTCTATAAAGTGTTGACATTGGGGGCTGGATACAAATGTCCACCACACTTTTCAGACTTTTATATGTTAAAAAAAAGCAGAAGAAAAAGAAAATTTAGTTCACAGTTCCATACCGTTTTACATTGCTCTGCGTTGTAAAATTCCAATGATGATTATGACAAAATGTTAAAAACATTTTAAGGGGTATTAATACTTTTGGAAGGCATTGTATGTTGCAGCAGAGCTCATCTTCAGGACTTTCTGGGGTTTCTTCCCAGAAGCATATTATCCATGCTTACAGTGTGGAAACAAAGGACTGTGTGTGTTCGCTGAGTGTGTGTGCGTGCGTGTGTGTGTGTGTGTCTGCTCTGAAGTGTTGCTTCCCTGCTGATAGTCCTGTGACTGGGATCTCCTCCCACCAGACTCCCTCAAATCCTCCGCAGCCTCCTTCATGCTTTCTCTAATGAAAAACCTTCTGTTGTCTGTGAGACGCACAGTAACAAGCCCGCTAAGGAACAAACACACACACCCCGCCACCCACACGGCCAGAAATGCAGAGTACTTAAAGACATGCAGACCCCAGTAAGTGAAAGAAGAATGTACACAGATGTAAGAACAGAGAAATTCATCAAAATGTGTGAAAGGAAAACACACAAACTGTCCCATGACTCCATGTCTGGGAGTAAAGAGGCACTTTTTCAAAAGACAGAGTCCTCCAGTCCAACCCCGCTGAGGTTTCATTTTCATTCCTCCCCTGCAGCCACTGGTTTTAAAAACCAGACTTTCTGATTTTAGTGAAAAAACTTAATGAAAAATTCATCAAACTGGATGACAAGTCTGTGATTGTTTTATGTTTTAAAGCAGTAATGGTGGCATGTGTGTGTGTGTGCTTTTATCTGTAACATGAAATGGAACCGATGCACCTCTTCTGTGTCACTGCTAATGTTGCAAGAATCTCTAGAGAGATGTCTCAAACACACACACACACACCCGCGCACACACCACTTATTTACAGGAGCAACCTTATGTGCACTCTGATCCACACGGACTCGAAAATCCAAATGTTTCAATCTTTTAACATTCCAGATATACCAACACAGACACACACACTTAATTTAATATTTCTGCTCTGCATCGAGGGAGTTCCGGCACTCAACATTAAAGCAGAAACTAGTACACTTATCTGATGTTGGAATAAAATGGCAGAAATCAATTCTGCTTGTCATAACCCAGAAACACATAGAAAGACATCGCAACATGCTCGTGAAAAACAAATCTTCCTATGCTTGCGTATGCGTGGGAGTGCGTGTGTGTGTGAATGTGTGCTGCTGTGGAGGAGCAGAGGTTGACCTCAGGCTACCAGCTAATTAAAACTGTTCCAGAGAGATGAAGGAGGAGGGAAGGAAAACAGAGGAAGAGGAGTAGTTAGGAGAGAAGCTGAAATGAGCGAGATGGAGAGAGGAAAACGGGGAAATAACAGAGAAATACCAGAAGGCAAAAAAGAAGGAGAGAATTAAATCTTTGTGGAGTTTTATTGAGTTTCTGGTGAAGTTTTCCTTTATCTAAAAAGAGGAGGGAAGGAATGAAAATGTGAAGAATTGCGCTAAAAAAAAGAATTTTTGTTATGTATGAGGAGATGAAATCTTTTCACAGCAGTTTAGCTATGATTTTCTGCAGCATATGGGCTTTATTTTTGTCACAACAACGTAAATGTCAAGAGGAACATTTACATTTATATTGCCTTCAAGACAATGTTATTATCACACAGATTTTGTATTTGTTTATCAGGCAGTATTCGGAAAGATAGATTGGCGCTCAGAGGGATTTACAATGAAATTAGAAGGATTAGTTGCTTCAAAAACAGAATGAAATTATTACCAAACATCATTAAAGCATTTTTCTTTTTGCTAAAGTTAAGAAGAAACAGCTATTAAAAATCTAATTAAAATGTGGATTTTAGAAAGTTTAAAAAGCTTTTATTTGTTTAGGCTTACTTCGATCTTTCATGAGTTTTATACATAAAATCATGTTGCTGTGTGTAAAGGCTGATACTATCTCTAACATTTACTTTTGTGAACTTAGTGTTGAAGTGATTTACCACACTTATCTTTCATGGAAATGAATAGTAAAGTAAGATGCCAAAGCATTCATTGCTTCAGTTTAACAAAGTTTACAGACATTAATTTCTGTAGCTCCACAGTATTTCAATCAGGTTGGGGTTTGGACTTCAACTAGGCTGTTTAAATCTCTTCATTGTTAGCATTTTCAGCCACTGTGTTGCAAATGTACTGCTGTGTTTTGCGTCATGGCTTCTTTTATGACCCAGTTAGGTCCGAGCTTTGGCTGGGACTGAAATTCAGCCCGGGAGCTCTGTTTGGAGAGGCCTTTCATCCCACCGCACAACGGACCAGAGTGGAACCATCAACCTTATTAACAAGCAGTTTATAAAAATACAACCAAATGTTAAAGAACAAAAACAACCTCAGAAGGAATGCAGACCATGAAACCGTCCAGAAAATGGAAATCATCACAACTTTAACAGCTGGAAATTAATTTTCCCTCAAACATATGCTTAAATAGCTCATGACAAATCTGGTAAAATAGTTTTATCCAGAGTGAGTCTTCATTATAGTGATCAAAGATGTAGATTTTATTTATTATGTACCCTGTACAAATTGGTGGATCTGAAAAAAGAGATTAAAATCTGTCTCTATAATCAGGATAATGAGAATACCAAAAATTCTTCTACAGATTAATCAGGAGAAAGAATTAAATACGTTTGAAGGGAAGTCATTTTTTAGATTTTATTAGATGTCAAAAAGCTGACAATCTTTTGATCCTAAGAGGTTGATGTAGTGCTAAGGAAAGTTTACCCTGTCCCTCTTTTACAACTGTCTGATATGTAACAGTAACAATGATAGCAAAAGCGCTTTTTCAGAGAATTCATAGAGTTAAAACACAAATAGAATGTAAAAATCAACTTAAGAAAAGATATTAAAGTTATATTAAAGATATAAATGCTTCCAGAGGCTATCAAAGGTCAATCAGCCCACCACATTTTCAAAATGAAACAAATTTGGTGTTAACTTTCCTGCAAAAATGTTAGCTGCACAAATGTAGCGCTGATAATTCATATCAGTTTCGTTTGATTTTGAAAATGTGGGGGCGGCAGGATGATCTCTGCTGACCTTTGGGAACTTTTATCCATACTTCTAAAATGACTGCGGCACAAATGGAAATGTTTGCTGCACAAACGTTTGACACCAGTTTCCTTTCATTTGGAGAGGGTGGGAGGGTCAGCTGCACTCAGGTCCATCATCGCTAGGGGAAATGTTAAACACCATGTTGGCAAAAACAAAAAATAGTTATTATGCAATGTAATTGATTTTAATGCAGATAATATTATGCAACCACTTAGCTTTGCAATTATTTTTCACATTATGATAATGTTGCTGTAAATGTCGAACCCCATTTAACTCTCTTTAAGTTCACAGTGCATCTGACGTCCTTCATCTGCAACTTGTATGTGATGAGGAGTACGGGATGTTAAAAATGCCCTCTGGTAATTGGAAAGTGCATTATTTTTACACAGTCGGCAGAATGTAAAATTTTTAATTGTTTGTCAGAGATTCCATATGCATTAATTAAATTAAAATACCAGTTTCCCAATGTAATATTAGACTTTTTCCTGTTTAGTTCAGTCAGTCTGAACTAAACAGACTGATTGAAAATCTGTGTATAGGAAAAGCTTATCTTTTGGCTCCTAATGCAAAAATTTCATATGCATTTAATTCCAAATATGGTCAGTTTCATGTGAGGCAAAAATATCTTCCTGAAAAATCTGCGTAAATTTGAAAGAATGACAAAGGATTAGACAGATCTTCGTTTACATGGAGTAGAACATCCAACAAGAATAAGTGCTGCCAGAGTTCCTCACTGTTTTTAGACTCACAAAGAGTTTCCCATGCTGCAGCTGATTTCCCTGACAGCGACATCACCAAACACTGCGAGTTTTATAACAGCTAATGTAACAGCTCTTTTGAAGCGGGTGTTTCTAATGAGTCACCGCCGCCGAGGCACGCTGCAGGCAAATCTGACACCGGAGTTAGCACGGAAATGTTTGGGGTCATCACTTTGACCAAGGCGCTTGGTCGGAACGGGTTTAACAGAGCAGCTGAGGACGAACACACAAACAGAGCTACTGACGGCTCCTCAGCCCCAACTGTCTGTCCGTCTTCTTGTCTGTCTCTCTGCTGTCTGCTCGGATTTGTGTCCAGATGTGGATCACCATGTCTCTTTAATGCCTTTTCTTCTCCCTCTGTCATTCTTTCTCCTCTCATCTTTTTTTCTGTGTAGGCGTGCCCACTGGTCTCTGTCAATCACATCTGTGTGTGTGTGTGTGTGTGTGTGCGCTCATGGATGAGTGTTTGTTTGCTCTTTAACTTCATGCCCTCCCCAGCTCATGTCTTCCCCGTCTTATCACTCCCTGTCTTCGCTGTCAGTCTGTTTATTTCAATCCGTCTGTTTATCTGTTTATCCTGATCTTTTTTGGCTCTTTTCTTTCTTTTCTTTGAGGTTGTGTTGTGGGGTATTACACGCACATACACACAGACACATAAGCACGAATACCCCTAGTGAATCATTCTGCCTTCCTTCTTTAGGGCTCCGCAGGGACATGTAAGTGGGACAAGTGGGGAGAGAACAAACATCTCAAACTTCAATCTATGTTTTTCTCTCTTTCCTCCTCCTCCTTCTATGAACCCCGACTGGCTGGCACACATGCAAGCACATGAGTGAATATCTCCTCCTTTCCTTTTTCCTCATTTCCCCCCTTTGCTCCGACCAATCAGTTTGTTTGGGACCAGCATGTGCTTAACACACCATCACAGCCAGGGGTGCACATCTCCATTATGCACAAAAACTGAGAATTAGGCAGGAAAAATTTGCTCTTTTTTTTTTCAGAAACACGCAAATGAATACACAATCTGGTACACAGGCTTCTAAAATTGCTAATTAGCTTGTTAAGAGTAAAATATTTAAAGTAAACCATGTATTATGCAAAAAAATATATTGATTTTGTATTTACTGTGTGAATAAAACATGAACATTCTGTTTTTTTTCTGTTTTTTTTATTCCTCTCAACCTGAAATCCCAGGGCCTAGTTCAATACAATAAAACCTGACTGGCACTGTATTTCACTGAAAATAAGAAAAATATCAACTAAACAGAATAAACTTCAAAAACATCTGTAGAGTATGTTTAAATTGACAAAAGGCAGTTGGAAAGGACAATAGTTATAATCCCTTAAAACCTGCTCACAAAGATATTTGCATGAACTAAATATGTGACAAGCTAAGTTTACATGTTCATATAGTTCTTAAATGAGGTATTGCTCTAGCATTTAAAAATAGTTTTGCCTATTTTCATGTATGTTTGTGTAGATTACTGTCAGAGAAAGCTGCTGTGCATTTACAACAATCTGAGGTGTAAAAATGCCCAGAAAAAATACCATGTGCTGAAAGTTTATTGTAATCTTGGTGCAGGGGACCAAAAAAAAAAAAAAAGAAAGAAAGAAAAAAACTGATTTGTTGCTGGATTTAAAAAAAAAAACAAAGCAGGAATCACAGAATATTAATTTATTTTCTGCTCTTGCTTATAACATTTTAAATGACTGAGTGCAAGATTTTGGCTTTTTAAACATTCCAACACAGATTAATGGTTAAAACTGAAATAAATTTACTTTAGCGCAGCTGTTTCAATGATACTGTCGCTCAATTAATTTTTTCTTGAATATTTATAATATTTTTAACTTTAATCAATATTCACTTGGATTAGATGCATCATTCCGCTCATCTTGTGCAGTTGTTTTGTGTCAGATTGACCTGATGAGGCATCTAAAATTCCTCATCAGGTCAAAATCTAGGTTCCTTAATCATTAAAAGGTCTTTTTCTCTGTTTCTTGATCAAATTTGCTTTTTCTGCATTTGTGGGTGAAGAGAGGAAAACTGCAATCTGACACAAAACAACTGCACAATCATGAATATGTGCTAGACTTGAAGGACGTATTTGTCTCTGCATAAATGTAGAGCAGCAGGTTGTGTGAATCCCGTTTCTATAAAATAAAAAATAAAAATGCAGTTAAATTAAATCATGTAGAAATTGACAGTAAATTGTATGGGCATAATTATGCTCAGTTTACATGTTTATATAAAGAGATGTTTTTTTTGTTGTTTTTTTTTTTTACATTAATATTTTCTATACATTTTCTTATCACTATCTTAAGTAAAAAAAGAAACTATTTGCCAGTCCTGAAAATCAAAAATTTGAAATAAAGACATTGACCTTGCAAAAAGCTTTTTTACAAACTATTTCTTTTAAAGATCCAGTGTAGCCTATTGTTTAAAGTTTTGTAAAAAGAGAAAGCAGGAAGCAGTTTGTTAAAGTCTCAGCTCCTGTCAGTACCTCATAATCTTGGAGCAGGATTCTTGACTTCTTCAAGGAACTGAAAAACAAACATCAACAATTCAAAGAAGCTGTAGCCTGCATTATTAAGAGTGAATTATTTATTTACAACCTTAAAACAAAACAGCATTCATTTCCAAGCAGGAGGAAATAGAAGGGCTTATAAAGAGGCTCTCAACTCCAAAACATAACTACATGCATGTCATGTGCTGGGCTTCTCAAAAAGTATAAAATGTATGTGGAACTTTTTTTTTTTTCCTGAACACAACATTCGGGGATGCATACATTAGTGTCCATACCATATTCTTTGTCTAAGTCTAATCATGTTATATTTGGCCCTGACACAACTCCAGATATCTTTTCCTCTGTATCTACACAGGTGATGTGTGATGTTGTAATACCTATTTACTGCCAGCAGGTGGGATCAACACTAACATTTACAACATCAAAATAATAAAGAAAACAATCTCGATGGCTAATACTGCATTCTTTTTATTCTCAGTAGTCAGACTTTCCATATTAGCAGTTGGGAATCTAATAACAAGAACTCAATTGAAATCAGCAGCTCAGTGTGGGTTAGTACTTCTGATTAGCGCAGACTGAACGTCTGCATAGCACATCATGAGTTTAAGTAACGTTATTAGTGGACCAGTAGTCCAAAGGATAGCACAGATGTGATGCAAAATTTCAAAAGAAAGGGACTTATGTGTAATATCCTCTTTTGGTTCACTACCAGGAGTATCAGTCCAACTCTTGTATCCTTCAACATTTAGATGCATCACCTCTCCAATGGCTCGTTACCAGGCCTCTGCAGAGCTGAATGACATGCTGATGAGGGAATTCAGCACTTTGATTCAGATGTGTTGGTGAAGGGATGTAAGTAGGCGATACTGGAGAGTTTTTTTTTTTTTACTTAGCTGCACATCTTATGCTTTTGAAATGGTAGGTGATAAGCAGTACTTTCATGCAGGTGTTAAGGGTTTTCTGTGACATCCATTTTAACTCACATAGGCAGCAGAGGTCTTACCCAAGATTCTTTCAATTGATGACAAACAGAAGCAACAACATTTCTCACAGTAATGTTGTAATCAAGTTTAATTCATGGTTGATTTTAAGCAATTAAACTGCTATCTAAAAAAATCCCAAATGGTTGTGCTTTATTACCAATTTCAGAACAGCTCCTACTTGAAGGTATTTAGAAACGGCTCATGACCGACCAGTAGACAATCTGGTGTTAACTGTGTTGACATCTTACTGGTTGCACTGACATTGAGTCCTTGAAGGTAAAACACTCCTTCACTTCCATCAGATGAATCTTAACTGCTAAAATAAAACTAATGACATGCCTTAGATGATTAACAGAGTTTGTACTTTTATTGTAACAGATGTGCTGATGGGGCTGTTTGATGCTCAGCTTTGCGTTTAGAGTGAGATCTGATAAGTCAGGGCAGATTTTACTGCCAGGTGGGAACACATGCACTGAAAACTGTCCGCTTGCGACCCGAAGCAGCCAGGAGGCATGTTAATGCCACATCTGAAGAGGGCCTCGGGTTTTCTTGGTGACAGTGTGGAGCTCCTGGTGAACACTCTTAACACTTTAACACCTTCCGGCCGACTAATGTGGACCTTTTTTTTTTTCTACGAATGTAAAATGCACAATTTTTTAGCTATGTGTGGCATAGCACGGTTTCCCTGAACATTTACTTGTAGTCTAGAAAATATGTTTCACAGCTGTAACATATTTGAGATATTAGCATTCTTTATGCATGCCAATATCATGAGCGCTCTGAAAGTTAAAGGTAAAACATTGTAAAAGTAACACAGTGTAGGAGTCACAAGAGTGGATTTATTGTGGTGGATATTTTTTGGTTGAAGAAAAAAACACAACCTGATGCCAGTTTATGGGAGACGTATTTCTCTCCATCATTGAAGAAAGCTGTTGTCTTGATGATGGCAGTGATTCATTGGACTTCACTGTCTGGCCAGGAAGACAGTTGGCCTAAAATATGACAAAGAAATTAACTAGCAATGTGTGTTAAGTAACACGAAGAGTCCATAAGCTCTTGTTATTGTGAGAGTGATGATATGGGAAGACTTTCTGTAGGATTTTAGGGACATTTGGTTGCTGCTTCAGCAAAAGATGTCTGTAAACTTTAACTAAAAACATTTTTAGTTAAAGTTTATTGAAAAATGCTATTCAATCACTGTCAATGTGTGACTTCTGGCGAATTGAAGCTTAAGGTAGTATTAGGAGCCTTGTATAGAAAGGTTAGATTTTAGGCCCTTTTATTTTCAAGTAAGAAGCCCTGTTGCTTTGACAGAGTCTGCTCACAAACTACTTTTATGGCTGACTGACAACATTTGGTTACACAGAAATTACAGAATCCATCACATTTTTATGTTCGTTTGGCAGCATTTTGGTTAGAAAGCGAAACAGAAAACTGGATGTAAGACAAGATTGGTTGTAGGCACCGTGAGACAAAAAAACAGCAATCCCTCAACATTTACCTCCAGCTGGCAGCTGGCTAACTGTTAGCCTTTTAGAATGCAGAAATGCTAATTACCTGCATGGCATCCTATGAGAGAAAAACTAAAGCTCTCTCTCATAGTTGGATAGAGTGCTCATTTGTAGCTAAAATCATTACGACAAACTAGAACTGAATAATTCCACCCTCCACCCAGAAATTAGATTTTGTCATTGCATTACAAAAAGGTAATGAATAGGTTTTCCCAAAATTTTTTGGTAAATGCTTGTTTTGTTGACATTATGTGACATTGTGTGTTGTCTCATCTCAGGAGCTTCATGTTACATCACGACTCTAAAAAGCCGTTGTAAAGGTCAGCGTGTAACTTATTTGCTTCTAACACTTGCTGTGACTTTAAGTAGGTGGTGAGCAGATCTTTCTGCCCAGACTGACTGACAGTTTTCTTTGTATAGTTGAAAATAAATGATTCATTGGAGTTATAAGTTTTTAATCTCAGTTGTTGAATACAAAAGCTTTCATAAGGCATATGCAGGGAACTGTGTGCGAAGATACTTAATGTGAAGGGTTTTAAATCACAATGGTGATTGCTGCTTGCGTGTCTCTCCTCCGCTTTACTGAAGCTTTAATTGCTGCTATGTCCCCTTCAACATTAGCAGTACTGAAGCATTTTAAAATCTAAACAAGTAAAGTACTGCTGGGTGTCAGCATCTTGCTGCAGACTGTCACCACAAGCTCTAGTGTCTGAAAGAAAAGAAATGTGCCACCTACTCAAAACTCAGATTTCATCAACATAGAAGAAAATTTAATCTTTGGAAAGTTCATCTTTTTTTTTCTTTTTTTTTTTTTGCTTTTGGAGGCTGCAGCTGTGCTATTTCTTACTCTTGAGGATAAGTAGACTGTCAAAACTTTTTTTTCTATCATAGGCATTAATAACTATCCCATGGCAACAGTTTACACAACTTTAAAAAATATTTTTTTCTAAATAGAGAAGGAACTCACCCTCATTATTGCGGCAAGCAGTGTTGCTTTCCTTGACACTTTTAGACCACATTTTAATGAAGCAGTTATACGGAGTACCTCAAATATGTTCTTAGACAAATTAATAGAAAATAAGCATTTGGATTTTTGCCTTTAACGTACTGATAAATTTTTTTTTTAAGAAATACTGCCTGAGTATAATGTTCTTCAGCTAAGTAGAAGGCAGGGAATATGGAGCTTTCTCCAACTAAAACTCTGCATCTCGAATGTGAAACTTAAACTGAAATCGTCCAAATTAGCACACGAAGACCTGAAAAGAATCTTTTTTTTTTTTTTTTTTTCATATTTTACTTTCTTTGCAGTACCAAAAGTAGATCTTCAAAGCCTATAGTTGCTGAGGTATCTTGCAGTTACATCAGAGAAAAAAAAAAGTGATGAATGTTGAATGGTTCTGGGCTGTGAAGTTTTGACAAAAAAGGGCCTCCAACGCAAAGCTTTGGCAAGCTTTCACACTCTCTCAATGCAGCTGTGTTATACATATGCATTAGGAAGCGTAGGAACTGCAGGAAAAATGTCAGGCAGTCTCTGTGGAAGGGAATATTTGAAATGGAGAGGGAGGATAAATCACATATAAAATATTTGTTTGCTCATCAGGAGTGAAGTTTAAACATGTTTAGTCTTTCTAGTATGACTCAGACGAATACTTGCAGAAAGAAGTTTACATACGCTCATCAATCTCAGTAAGTTGTTTTTTTTTTATTATTATTTAGTTTACCTTCTTTTTTATTGCTGATTATACAATATACAATTTCAATTCCGACAGCTTGAATGTGTTAGTTAGATTTTTTTGTGGGTCTTCTATTCCAAAAAGGCTCCCTATAAATAAGTGGATAAAATGATTGTAGGATGTTACAGAGAAAGCCCCTGTTATCAGAGATCTTGAGGAAGGTCCCTGCATAAATCTAGTGTGATATTTTACCACTCCTTGCATCAAAACTGATAGATCTCATTTAAACTGACTCTCTTCCTGGTACAGACTTGACTTTTCACCATAATTCATAAAGTTAGTAGCATTTGAAGTCCTCAACGTTCCAGAAACTTAACATTAGCCAGCTTATCTATTGCCGATGACATCAAATATCCGATTGTTAATTCATAATTTGGAGGTTTTTGAAGCAGCTTGTTTTCCTGACACAAAAAAACATTAACTTGTTGCCAGAAAAAATCTAAATGCTTTTTTTTTAGAGCTTGGACTTTGAGCCCACACATTAGAACTGATTTTAGAATAGAGAAATCATAAATGACTATAAAGGTTTTTTATCTATCTTGCTCATTCTAATAATTGTTCCATGAAGAGCGGACAAATATTAATATATCACCAGTTATTATGTTGGTGTTAATGGTAATAAAAAGTTAGTAGATGAGCTGCAATTTTAAAGGGATACTCACTCAAATATCACTTCAAGTCAATATATATATATATATATATATATTTGATATTGTATGCATAATGAATGTCTAATCGTTCCGTCCTTATAAAAAGAAATGGTTAAAATCCATAGTTAAATGTCCAAAGTTGATGCAAGTGAAAAAATTCATTCTTCACAATGTAATGGTATCCAGCATCCCTGGAGCGTTAAACTGGGAATAGGCATGCTATGCTTTCCACAGAGAGGTCACAGTGTACACAGAACATCTTGCAATGCAATTCTTAACCTGCAGACCTTTCTTTTTTAGACTGAGTGTGCATAAAACTTCTAAAACTTGACATTTATATTTGACTTTTTCTTTAGCTTCTGGAAAACAGCCCAGCCCTTCTTCCTGGGGTATTACTGCAGTAAGTCCATGAAAATTCACTGCAACTTATTAACCATTAGATTAAACAGGATGAACATCTGTGTGGCAGAGCACACTCCATTTTCTCCCTTTTTCTATTATCATTAGTACTAAAGTATTCCTCATTTGCTGCTGAGGTTTTTTTTTTTTTTTTTCTGTCCTGGCGTCAGAAGCTACAACGAGGTTATTTCTCCCTTCAACGATTCACTTCACAGCAGAATCCCATCTCCTCTGTGCCTCACTGGAGCTCACATCACCAATTCTTATTGAAGAGGAAATCACACAGCTATTGCCTTAGTGAGGTCGTTATTTGGATAATGACTAATCTACTCCTGACTTGATTCCATTGCTCTGATCTGCCATCCAGGTTGGAGACAGAGGATGTGACTAACGATGTGGCTGCGACACAGTCTGGAAACACACAAAACGCACATTCATACTCAAAATCACTCACTTGTTTATGAGCAGTAAACGCATATTTGAAAAATTTCCATTAATGATAAATACAAAACTCATCTTCTGTTAAATTTGCTCCAGCATTCCATTAGTCGGTTTAAGGGAATCACGTCAAAAGATAGTTGTCGCAAACATGCGCAATATAAAAATATAGTGACAAACCAGATCTGAAAATCACTGTTGTGTAGAATAATCTGACAATGTTGCCGTTTTCTCCACACACATCCAAAAGACAAGCTTTGTAAGTAGTGAAGAAAGATCCTACTGTACAAACAGTTTCATGATTACTCTGTCCGCTTGAGCAAACAGATTAGATAAAAAAAATGGGAAAGATTTAGACATGAGAAAGTATTTACATTGAGATGCTGCAATCTGTCTAATGTGGGATATTTAATCCAGTCTCAATATTTGTTATTATCAATATTTTGCTATGTTCTGTGTTACTTTTGTGGCATACGCCTTTATGAATAAAAGCCTAGAAAATGTCACTTATAATCACCTTCTAATCAGCTGGAGAACTACTAAAATTGATCAATTTAAGCAAATATGCTGCTGAAGACATTTCAGCTTTTTGGAGGAAATCCATTGGTAAAACTTGTCTGACAAGGTGCTACATCCAGCAACAAGATTACTTGGGGAAAAATGTCATTAAAGAAGGGCTCCTGCTTTGAACAGTTGGTTATTATTCAGGAGCAGAATCACAGTCACATAGTGTCAGCACATAAGAAATGTTCCTTTTACTGAAATGAATCATTAGATCACCTATTTCCTGTCTAATGTCTGAAAAAAATTATTTTGGCAGAAAAGAAACTTTTCAATTCTAGGAGAAAATATCTCAGATGTTAATACAAAAAAATGGTTAGAGCAGACCCAAAAGATATAAATATGTGATTATTAAATCTACTTCAACAGCAGGAGTGTATCCATTACTAATTATTAGCAATAAATTGGATTTTCTAGATGTTAGCATTGGGATAGTGGTCTTGTGTGATTTTTAAGCATACTAGCTGTGTTGTGATAAATTTATAGCAACAAACTGTAATATATAATTATTCATCCAGGTACAATTTGGTAAACAGTGGGATGTGCTAATTACTGTGCTCAGTGAGACACTAACTGCTAGTTCAACTAAAGGTCAACAAACGTGACTTTGTTTGCATTTTGTGCAAAATATGTTAGAAGTTTTAAACATAAGGGTGCAGGTATGTTCTGAGCACATGGCAGCCATATTGAATTTTGAGTGGAGAAACGTCCAACTTTCCCATGTTTGGTGACTTTGGTGAATTAACCTGTTTCTTTATCTTACTTCAAATTTATATGTTTGGACTCTTTGCCATCCTTCAGAGTGTGAGTAGTCTCTGATAATGTTTACAGGCCGGATCTTTCACTGGTTGTGGAACAGATTCTCAACTTTGGGTCAAGCCCACAACCCTTTTAGTTCCTCTCACTATCTTCTGCAAGGCGCTCCCCTTTGCCATATTACAGCTTGTAGGCAGTAATATTCCTTTCAGTTTTTTTAGAAAGTGTTTTTTCTCGTTGGCCTGTTTCTGGGTTTGTTTGAGTTTCTCGAAAGCGAGTTTTATTTGTTAAAGTGTTTTAATCTTTATTGTCCTCACATTTCCAAAATGTCCTCAATTGTTTATTAAACTAGAAATGCTAAAACCCACACACTCATCTTAGTTAGAGAAATACCATTCATTCAGACAGAGAGCAGCAAAGTTTCTCTTGATCAGTGATAAATAAAACAGTATTTTTCTTACTCATTTCATACAAAAATTAATTTATCTTTGAACTTCCTGCCTCTATCAAGGAACACATAACACATCTTATATTATGTGTGATGATCTTTAAATTAAAAAAATGGACTTAACTAGTCAGCTTGCAAATAAAAACAAAAATTGATATTATCCAGAAAAAAGTCTGATTTATTCATTTATACTATTTTTTCTTATTTTATTCTTATTATCAAGTACAACAGTAACTGACTTGCCCTTTCAGTCACTTTTAAGGCCACCCAACACACACATGCAAACACACAAGTATAATGTTGATATCCTTGCAGAGAGAAATACTTACACATGCAGAGAATTGCCCTCCTCTCCTCATGTTCTTTTTTTCAATATGTGCTCATTTGGTGATGTTAACGCAAGTAGGCATGTACAGTGTGCTCTAACCGTGCAGGGAGGGTCGAGTGTGTTTGTGTGTGTATTCTGATGCAAGTGTTTATGCAGATTGGTGAGCTTGCACACGTCTACGTGCACTTACTGCTCTTAAAAACCAATTAACAGCGCGCAGCGGCAGCCACCCCCGCCTCCAAATGAAGAGGTGAATTAAACATCACCACAACCAGATGGAAAGAAATCAGAGAGAAAGAGAGATGGATAAATAATTAAAGACAGGGTTGGGGGGAGAGTAGGTCATAAAGAAAGGGGGAAATAAAACTGAAATAAGAGATGAAATGAAATGTAAGAAAGCAGAAGTCAATTAGAGAGACTCAGAGGGAGCTTTAGGGAAAAAAAGAAAGGAAGACAGGACAGGAGTTGCTGGCAGTGACTCCTTTCTCCTTTATGAGTCAGTGTGATTCTTATGTGTTTTTAGAGAAATGTGTGCGCATCTATCCCACTTTCAGGAAAAACAATCAAAGAAACACAATCCTGCTGTTTGAAATACACAGCGGTATAATTAGGTTGGTTGCAGCACAGTTATGATTAGACCAAACTTTCTTCTACTGAACTGAATAAGCTCAACTTTGACATCATTCTTTATGCATGCGTGATTCAATGTGTGTGTGTGCACGTGTCTGCGTGTGTGTGCGTGCGTGTACGTGGGTGGATTCGTTCTTGAGACTGAGAGAGAAAATTCAGAAACCAGTTTACCAAAAAAATAAATAAATAGTGCTGCCATCACACGGATCACACCAGAGTCACATTTCTTTCAAATGATGCAGTTTATTTATAGCCAAGTATAAAAATACTGTGAAATATGTACAAAACTTGTCAGAGTTTCATCGTAATGACTTCTTTCTGTGACTAACATTGCAAATCCTGAGCATGACAATAATTAAATTGTATTAAAATGAACTGACCTGATTTGAATTGGATTTGGACTAGATCTTACATTATTGTAGTCGATTAGGATATGTTTCTCTTCTTAAAGCTGCAGTATATAACTTGGCTGCATTAAGGAAAAATATGTTTTTTTACATATTTGCTGTGGCAGTATAATATGAGACAGATAATCTGAAAAGATTGATCTCCTCCACTCCTCCCTCCTGTCCTGGTCATAAACAACAAATTAGAGCCTGGAGAAGCATCTTAATAAAATAATGCTTGTGTATGCGTTGTTAAATGCGCTAATGGCAGAGAAACAACTTACTGTTCCAGGTTCATCTGTTGATAAAAATGGTTTTGTCTCAACACAAAGAGCTGGAAAAGAGTTATGTGTCCAGCGTGTGATTTTGAAAGTGTAGTTGTTTACGTGTGCATGTGTGGACAAATATTTTAAAGAAACTGCTATTGTGTAAGAATATGTGTTGCAGTTTGGTAAATTGTGACTACTAAAGTTTTGATGTGTGCGTACATCTCTGTGTATATGCTTTCAAATCCTATGTGCATAACCTTTAACAGTCTGTGTGCTACTTAGTTCCTGCATATAAATGTTGCTGACTTCCCCTGGTGTCTGTGTGTGAGAAAAAGAGAGAGAGAGAGAGAGAGAGAGAGAGAGAGAGAGAGAGAGAGAAAGAGAGAGCCTTCCAATAGCTTCCTGGTTTGCTCTGCGGTCGGCATAACGCTGCTCCTCTGTGCTTCTGGAAGTGTTTGTGAGAGGAAATAAAAGCCGTGCTTGGCGGCGAGGGGACGCTGGGAAATCATGGAGCTTCTGTTTACAACAAACACCAAGCGAAGTGGGACACTCAGCGACAGTCTTTGTGCATGTCCCTCTGTGTCTGCCCCACTCTGTCCAACTCCATCTCTCTCTGTCTGATCTCCTGTACGTCTCTGTCACATAGACGCCGGGTGCTTTGGAAGCATAAATGTTGCATGAATTATATTTCCAAAGCATCAAATAAACAGGCAGAAGTGAACTTTGCACTGCAGGAAAGATGCAGTCATTGGTTGTTGGATGCTGACCTCTGAGACTGAAGGACTGGAGTGACACTTGGCTTTGTGATGTGGACAAAAGTTTGTTTTTAAAGTGTTTCAGAATGAATTTCCAATATATCTATTTAAACAAGTTGGACACAGTCAAAAAAAAGTCATGATGGAAACATGCTTTTGAACTTTCTTCGCACGTTCACGTCTGATTTCACTTCAATAATTCATCCCTCCTGTCTCGGCTGTCATTCTGTGACATTCTCTCATGACAATCCTTTGTTTTTGGCATTTTCCTCTGATGCAGCAGAGGACATTCGGACACAGAAAACAAATTTGGGCATGCTGGTAGTTATTAAACAACTTTCATTTGTAAGCTTCATTTAGATGTTTATTTGAATTTTTAATATTATTTTCTTAAAGCCTCTTAATCGGCTTATCTTTGTCAGTTTATAGAATAAGTATGAAGAGGCATCAAAGTGATAAACACATTCACTGAGCGTTACTTTAGAGGAAAGAAATATTTATGTGTATCTGAAATCGGGTTTTCTTCAACCCTGTCCTGGCAGTTTCAGATTTTTGACTAATTATTTTTATTCCCATAATTGTGTACTGAATAAGACTGCACAATTAATCTGAATATTATTAATAGTATTAAAAATATGATTTTGTCATCATTTCTGAGGAAATTGTGGGAAAAAAATTCCCATTTAAAGAGGAAAATACTATAGAAATTGTAAATATGTGAATGTGATCTAACAAATCCGGGGTTTTCCTAACAGAAATCGAGTTTTAACATCAATTCAATGACATTCACTATGAAAAAACAGCAATAGAAAGATTGATTTCTGTGTTACTTATTCAGCTGAAAATCTGGTCTTTATGTCACGTCGTTCTAAAAAAATACTCTTCATTTTGGAAGATGTTGCTGTAGGAAAACCAACATTTTTTTCTATTTTCAGTATTTTTGATGTGTTTAAGAATAAAGTCAGAGGAATAAAGTCCTAGATAGAAATATATATATTTTTACCAAGGCATGATGGCTGTTTATTCAGGCTGCTACATCAACAGTTAGCTGAAGTCTGGCAGATATTGGTACATTTTCTTCTTCGCCATTTTATTGTTTTACTATTTTGGTTGATTTTATGTCCAAATTATTTAGGTTATAAAATAATTAAATTGTACAGGACGTCACACTTGATTGAACTTCAGTTAGTACCATTAGATTTGTCTAATTATTTTTAAAACATTAACCCTCTGACTTAGAACAAGCTGGACTTGAAAATGTTGGAAACCTTTGGGTATTCGGCAATGCTAACACTGATAATCATGCTAATATACCTTGACATAAGGTGCTAAAGAATGTATAAAACAACTTTAAATAATTTTGTTTTTGGTTCCTAATTTAAATGACTAATGAACACTAATGAAAGATTGGAAAACTGAAAGAATTACGGCGGCTGTTTTTACAAAACCTGGGTCTTAGAAATCAGCTAATCAGTGAATTTAGAAGTTCTTTGCAATTTGAGAATGTAGCCTACTTTTTAATTTAAAAAATATGACAAATGTAAACAAGAAGAGTAGTTAAAGACATGTATTTTTTTGCTTTTGCCTTATCTGAATTCAGTTTCTTAAGCGCTACCGCAAATCACAAAGGTCACAAAACCTCTGAATATTTTTTGACATTTTACTTTGAAATTTCTTCAGAATAATTCCATCGAGCTCAGAGGAACACCTATTTTTGCCCCTATCCAGGTTTTGCCCTTTGCTGCCATTTTCAAAATAGCAAAAATATTCACTTGGCATACAGAGCACAAAGAGCAGCAGATATGCATGCAGGCATGCGTGTAAACACAGACAATGTTCTTATGAGCCCACATGGAGATGGCATGCCCTCTCCTGCCTGAGAATGATGGTTGAAATGGGAGCGCGCTGCAGCCCAGAGGCAGAGCTGCACCATGAATACAAGGAAAGGGTCAGCGCGGCGGCGTTTGGGGTAGGGATTCAAAGAATTAACGCTTCAGGGTTCAAATGGCTGTAGTTTGGGGTTACAAATATTACAAGCCGACTGCTCATTTTGACTTAACGTTGCTTCGCTTTCAGGAAATTCTGTTCAGCCTCAGGCGGCCATATTAAAGTTGTACTGTGAGGAAATAGATATTGCCTTCCCTTGTCTAATAAGAGGATAGGAGAGAGTACTTGAACTCCTCGCAATTGTTGCTTTACATATCAACTTGAATTCCAGCAGAGTTACTGCATTAAAGTTTATGCTTAATATCAATGGTGTTTTTTACTGTGAGTTATTTTTCTTAACCACGATTAGCTAGCTAAAATTTTTTAGCTAGCTTCTTTCCATAGCTAAAAATAAAGCAGCTCTTTGCTGCTTTATTTTTCGCTTTTGCTCTCACATCCTTGATTTTACTGAAAATGTGTGAAGTGCTTGTAAAATAGACAGTCACCTGAAAGCTAACACCTCAGCGTTCACAAGAGAGAGACAAGTGGCATATTGGGATAGAGACAAGCCATACAATCAGTCATGACTGGAGTGTCTTGATTTCCAGAAGCAACGAGAGCTTTGGATTCGATTTGCATGAAATGCCACTTCCTGTTCTAGTCCAATCAAATCTTTTTATGAACATAGCAAGTATCTGATTGATGTCACTTTTATTTCTAAGATGTGATCTCACTACAAGACATGCAAAATGACATCTCTGAGGTGCTTTTGCCCATCAGAGGCAAAAACAAAAACCGGCATTATATTCTCAAAGGGAGATATTATGGTTGGTCAAAAAACTGTAAGACTTTCTCGACCGTATTTGAATTTAGCCTGCTTTTTATTGACTGTTCAGTAGAGGAAGTAACAGATCAAAAAACAGTTGCAAAAATCACAGTATCCATGGTAGCTGTTATTTTGAGAGAAGTTGGCAGATGCTCTTTCAAAGATCAGGCAAAGGTTTAGCAAAAAAATGACGAACAAGACATTTTGCTTGTACACTGTGACCCCTCTGCTGTTTTTATGGTAAAAGAGCTGTCATCGTGACACAGCCTACGGACGTTATGTACGCTAAGTCAGTCGCTAGCCAGTAAATTACCAAATGCAGTCTCAAAAGGTTAAAATTTACTTACTTGAATGTTACCAAATTTGAAGATTATAAAGAAGTTTTGTCTGAATGTAGTTCTGATGACTGATGCATGGAATGTTATCATGCCTTTCACTACTACTGCTAAGTAAGTAAGAAGGAATTATAATTCTTGTAACTTTCATACAAAGTTGTCAGTACTTGGATCTGAGAATGACACAACAGTTAACTTTTACACAAACATTTACTTTGCAGGCTTAAGCTGTCAATAAATGCTTAACATTAAGTGACAGAAAACATTTTAAGATATGCCAGTTTGTTTTAGATTTCTCTTCATTTGCTTTGGCCAACTTGCTCTGTTCAACTCATAGTGTCGATTATTCAGGGATTATCACTAAATATGTTTTTATGTTATTCAGCTGGTCATTTACTTATTAATTAAGTTTGAATTAATGACCATAGTTTGACAGAATTCATTGGTTTTACAAAAATGAGTCATTTGTTCTTAAATTTTCCACTAATCTGCAAATGTCTCTTTAAGCTTTAATTCCTGGATTTTATCAAAGATTTTAGTACAGCTCCTCCATCTGAATATTAATGCTACACCTCATGTTTAATGTTGTACTAAGATTTTACTATTACACATATACTTTCTTCTTAAGTGATTTGAATGGTTTGAGAGTACCAGATGTCACCAACCTTTGCCTGAGGAGAAAAAAGACCAAAATGAATAAAAGTGATTATAGAGGATAATATGATTAGGCTTCCCTGGTTTTTATTGTGAAGCTCCATCTATTGTACCAGTGGGTCATTATGTGATGAGAGTGTGAGAGGAGGAGAACATCATCCCCCAGGGTGATGATGCTGGGATGGAAACGATGGAAAAGATGAGGCTAAAAGAGACGGCCGAGTGGCAGAGACAGCTGTGATGAAACGGGATCTGGAGAAATAAAGAAACACGAAACGAGGGTTTGATTAAATCATCCAAATTTTAGCAAAACGACATTCAAAAGTAGCAAAAGAAATATATAGAGTAATATTTAAATATGCTATTTTGTAAAAGCCAGATGCATAAACTACCAATAAAATACACTTAAGCTTGTGGTTGTAATGTAATAAATTGTACATGATTTTAAGCAGTGAACACGTTTGCAGGACATGTACTGTTGACTGTAAACCTACAATGCAACAAAGACTAAGCAGCAAGAAGAAGAGAGTAGTCTGAAACAAGAGAAGAGGAAGAGGAGAAGATATTAGGGTGTGTGTGGGGGGGGAGGGGTGCGTGTGTGTGTGTATTTGGGAGGGGGGGACAAGTAGGGTGGGTTTCCCGTAGGGTTAATTACAACTATGTTCTCTGTCAGTGTGGCTGTCTCCTCTGCGATCTGAGTAGCCGCTTCAGGCTGACAGGCCACACACGACATGCCCACATTCACAAAAAAGCACACAAAAGTACTCCCACGCACACATTTACCATTAAATATCACGACACAATAACAGAAAAATGTTCCTCCTTCTCCTACTTTTTTTATTTCTCTTCCCTCGCTGAGAGGGAAGAGAAATAAACAGAGGTGTGTCCCAGGAGAAAACTTGTTGTTGAGAGCAGAGTTCTACATGCAGAAGAAAGCCTGTGCTTGTAATAGCTGTTAATTTTGCATAAATCATGCAGAACATGACCCACATGTAAATCACTCATGTCAGCAGGATATCACTTCCCAGCAACTTCTTCTTCTTCTTCTTCTCCAAGGGGAACAGCTTTACTTTTCATTGTTTTGTCTCATCTATTATGTTTGTCTTTGATTTTTTTTTTTTTTTCAAAAACAATTACATAAAAATGTATCAATATTTGACATAGATTTCAGGATGCAATATGTTTCATGTAAACATGTAGTGTTGGTATTCACACAAGTTCTAACAGTAAAGCGAAACTAGTTGATCAAATGTTAGAAATGTATTATTTGTGGTTTTACTAGCTGAGAAATACATTTACTATGGAGTTGTGGTTCACAAAAGTATGTCTGCAAGGGAATTTATCAAAGAAGTGACATCTATCAAAACATATCTCTTCACAATATTTAAGGGTTTATATTTAGACATTTAGCTTTGCCCAGAGCTTCAGTCAAACAAGTATTTGACAGCTTTCAAAACCCTGGAATTAGATTCATTCATCTCCGTGTTCTCGATAAGTGAGGAAAAAAGAAACAAAAAAGTAAGGAAACTGTTTTTTTCAAAAACTTATTCCCTTTCCTATTGTCTAAGACTTCTTTCCCTTTTATCAATCCATCTTAATTTTTTCCTTTCCTCCTTCCATTTTTGGATTTCTCCAGGTTTCATATTTGAATCCAACCCAGTAGATAAATATCTGCCTTAAAATGATTGTGAACAATTGTACTCATGCTTTATAAATGGGGCTGAAGAGAACAGAGAACTCTGGAAAGTTATGGAAAAGTTGAGACTCTACTGAAGCACTGTCTGACAGACTGTGTACATCTGAAAGGAACTTAAAACCATTATCAACCCTCTCCTCACCCTAAACTCTTGGGTTAACAAAGATCGCCCCAACAGAAGGTGTGTGACAGTACAGAAGGTCACAAAGACTGTATAGATTAGGTCCTATCAGGGTAATGCGGTCTATTTTGTATGTTAATGTTTATGACACCGTCAGGAACAAAACACTGTGTGTGGCAGGTCTGGAAGGGCCTCCAGAAAATGAAAGAAACTTTTCTTCATTGTTAAACATTGGGTTTAAGTTGTAACATCGAGGAAACAGTGAGAATGAAAGGATCAATTTTAAATAAACCAAAACTCTAAAGTCAAATTTCACATCTGTCAAAACAGAGAAAGGTATTCCTGAGCAACAGCAACTCTAAGTACTCAATTTGCTTTCAAGTGAATTTAGGATTTTAGTTCGGTAAAAATGTTTGTTTGAGAAATCCCACCAGCATTCCAGTGAGATCTGTTCTGTGCTGAGCAAACAGCTCAAACTTCAACAAGCTGCACAACTGAATAAAACGGAAAATGCTTTGAAACACTTAATGCTACTCCAACACGTCAATATTACTTCCACTCAGAAGAAACATATTGATCCAATTAAATAATGACGTCAAACATAAATCTGCCAGGTATATGATAAAAGTTGGGCTTAACTGTACATAAACCACTGTACTCGTACTATGTTACGATTTTGAGTTGCTCATGGGATTTATTTAATCTATAACCACAGGTTTTTTTGACATTTTAATTGCAATGGCTCCCCAGAAGAACAAATATGTGAAATTCCTAATAGGAATTTATCTTCAGGAATTATTTCAGTATTTAATCGTTACAGATACATTTTTTGTCTAATGTTGCAATAAAAAGTTATTCTGAATGAGAGTATGTATGCACAAGGGAAACGCTTTGAAATTTCTTTCATGAGCTTAATTTTAACTGAAGCCAAGCAGCCTTCTTTAATAACAAGGAAGTGCTTTAAACCAGATTTTTCCCTAAATTTTAAATGAAAACACAGACACCAGCAGGCAGTCGCTGCAGTTGTCCTCTGAAATCAGAAGCAAAGATAAAGAAACATCAAAGCCCTCCTTGTGAGAAGTCTGGAGATCCTAGCCCCTCTGTAAAGGAGCTATTCACACAAATAACACAACATGTGTAATCCTCCTGACAAATCAGTAAATCTCTCTGTTGTGTGCACCTTTGTGGTTGAATCCCGCAGAGATGCGTCCCTCAGATCCACGGCCTGCTTTATTAACCAGTTTTTTGCCTTAATTAGCTAATAGGATTGTTTTAACCATGATCCAAGAACAGAATAGCCCACGGGAAGACAAACACCGACTCTGTGGAAGTGCGTGTGCATGTGTGTGTGCGTGCACGCTGTGCGTGTATGCATGCAAGACTGAATACATACGCCAGTATTCTCTTTGTCAGGAGTGAGTCGATGAGATGTGTGTGTGTTAATGTGCACAAGTGCATACATTTGGTGTGATTGATCGCCGCTTGTGCCTGAGTGTGCATGCACGAGCCCTTTCACGTGCGTGTGCATTTGTAATCTGAGGCGGCCACCACTCTCTCTCTTTCTCTCCACCTTAATTAACGTGGCTTCTTGCGAGACTTTCCTCCGGAATATGAAACAATTTTACCTGATGATGCAAACAGCTGAAAACACTGCCTCCCTTCGTGCCTCGCCTCTTCACCTAACACTTTCTTTTTATGTGAGAGCGTTAATGGCTGCCAGTGCTACACTTGTAGTTTTTATATCTGTGTCTTTTAGTGGTGCAGCAATTGCCAAAAGGCTTATTTTGCTGCAGGAAATGTGTGTATGTAAGCAAAATCCTTTGTACTGTGTGATGAAAAAAAGCTGTATCACAGCTCGGCAATGATGTTCCTGCAGCACAAGAGCCGGCTTACACATCCGTGCACAAATTTGAGCCTCGGAGAAGTCCAAGGAAAACCTTGGAAAGAGGGCAAGAAGGAGACAAAGCAGCGGCAGAAGGCACAGAGGAATGACAAATATGGGAATTTAAGGAACTGAGCTTTGAGCGCAGCCAAAATATTGAAATGATTAATAGGATTTTATAAAGTAAAATCTCTAAATCCCTGTATGTCTTTCCCCTTGGCTGATGTAGTATTCCTGTGGACATACAGTTCCCAGCAACAGAATTCATACTTCTTTGACTTGCTCACATTTTTTTATGTTACAACTGCAAATGTCCATTTTATTGACAATTTACACGATAAACCAACACATTAACACAAATCAACACATTAATCACAACTAATTCTTTCAGCTCTATATTAAACCTCTCCATAACTCATAATATCCCAAGAAAATGCACTAAAGTTTATGGTTGTAACATTAAAAAATGTAGAAAATCTAAAGGAGAATAAATACTTCCGCAAGACACAGGTACTCCACTCAGACAGGATTTATATTGAAATGCCCTTGTGATAAAAACAAATACTAAAAGCAGACTATAAATATACCATATACTCAATAAAAGCACACAACAAATTACTCCAGCTGCCATCATATAGACTGACATGATTCAATAAGATCAGAGAGGCTGTGTGTCGCTCAATACGGCATAATAAAGGATGGCAGCTCATGGCCAAGACGCAATGAACAGATCCTAAAATTGATTTCCCTCTTTGTCCTGCTGTTGCAGTGTGCTGTGTGCGATTCTCCCAGGAGCCGGCCGACCAGTCAGTGGTGCTGGGAGAACGAGTGGTGCTGTCCTGCGTGGTCTTCAACTACACGGGCATCGTACAGTGGACCAAGGACGGCTTGGCCTTGGGCATCGGAGAAGGTCTTCGAGGTAAAGGGTGGGGGAAGAAACTGTGTAAAATGAGGAGGGAAATAAAAGGTCCCACTTTATTCAGCTGCAAAGATCAAAGGGGAGTAAAGAGGAGAATTAATTTAGATATGGTTTCGGTCCAGTTAGTGCAAAAAGAAACCTGGCAAAAAGGTGTTATGGCTGAAAAGTTTAGTTTTTACAGAGGTGATTGGTGTAGCATGCAAGAGAGAGTTAAATGCTCAAAAATCCTCACTAGTGACAATCTGGGCAAAAATGAGTCCGGCGTATCATGGTGAATTAGAGAAAATCCCTCACACTGCTCATAAAAGCAGACACGCATTCGCATTTACATTATAAGCCGACACGCACATCCGGACCAGCTTATTGAGGGCAAAACAGAAGAATACCCTTCGGTTCATAGGAAGGGAGAGCGTCACATGAAACCAAAAGAAGTCGGAGTTATGGGGTCAAACCTTTTCCACACAGAGAAGCAGCTCTCTCTGGTGATCAAAGGGATCAGAAATGAACATTTAATGAGTTAGAGGTCAGAAAAAAGTAAAAGAACTTCCCTCAGTTATTTACATGAGCAAGATTTTGGCCACTAAGGTTTACTATATAGCACTGTGGATCTGGTGTTACGTAGATATTTTAATTCAAGATGCATTTTTGGCAAAAACTTTCAGTTGTCAAATGGAAATCGGCTCAAAAAGAGCCTAAGATCTCAACAGAACAATGGCTAATCTCTATATGTTTAACAGTTTAGTGCAATGTGATTAAGAATACGTCTTAAGTCAAGACTTAGAACATATTCCGATGAACTAAGAATCATACATTAGTTGGAATGCTTATTTTTAGTAATGCATTTATTTGTCTCTCTTTTTGATCGACACTGGTTACATGATGATGAAACACAACATGTCTTTAGCAATATCCTGGGGGAAATTTAAGAATGTCCCTTGTTTATTGTTTTATTTTGTAATAGAATCAGTATTTCACACCATTTAGTGAGTCAATACATCAGTTCGGGTTTCACTTGTAAATTTATTCTGTGTTTTACACTTCTATAACTCCAAAGCAGTGCTAATGCAAAATAAGCATTAAATATGCTTCTTTCTTGTGTCAATTTGTGCTTTAGAAAATCCCTGTTCAGTGTAAAAATGTTCAGTATGTTTGATTTTCATCTAGAGATTATGAATTGCGGCTGAGACTTATTAAAAAAACAATAAAATCGCCCTTTAGTCTTCAGGAGTTGATGGGAAGGTGAAGTAGATGCCAATAGCATTGTTAGTGGCTAACAGTTAGTCATTTTTGACATTTTCACAGTGCAACAGAACAGATCATTCCTTCCTCGTCTATCACTGTGTTTCAGTTTCATCCACCTGGTGCCAAAAATGCAGACAAAAAAATCAATTAGGTCTTCTTTACAGCTTTTCTAACACTATCACTGCCTAGCCCATCTTTATAAATTCAGGCTGTCTGGTGTTACATGATGAGACAGATTAGATATAGATCGGCAGCTATGTTTCTTCAAAATCTGTGTGCACATCTATCTCAAAGACCCTGTTTTGAAACCAAAGTCAAATGTTGATTTTATTTACACTTTTCCTCTGTCCCTTGATGCTGTTTTGTTAACTCGTGAATTACTAACACTTCGATATTGGAAAGCATTCTTTGTTTACAGCCTTTTTTCACACCTGTCGAAAACTGTTGCACGATGCTTTAGCACAACCTACTAAAAATACCAATCATCTACTTGTTACTGGATAGTTTGGGAGTTTCCTAAAGTTGCAAATGAACGTTGGTGTCTGGAGAGAGCTAGAGTTCAAGTGGTTCAAATGTAGCTTTCTGTTCAACTGTCAGGAAATTCAGGAAAGGAAAGTAAGTCTTGACCCAGGCTCCATTCACCAAAGGAGATAAACTGCTGATTCAGACTGATATCTTCTGGCAGTGAAGAGAGCACTCTGAGGAACTCCTGAATCCCACCAACACATCCTCTGTCAGGAGCGGCAGAGCGTCAGAGGAAGTTAAGAAGCTCCTTAGTGACAAGGTGCTGCGCCTGGATAACATTCTCCCAGAGCCGGTAAAGGCTCTGACACTGAAGTGCAGCCCTGGCTGACATGACTTTTCAAATCACGTGGAGGTCAGGAAAGTGCCAAAAAAGGGCAGGCAAGAGAGAGGCTGTCCTGTTATTTCAGAGTAGCCACAACGCTCACTGTCCATAAGTAAGATTTCTGAGAAAGAAGTTCATGCACGATGTTCACATGCAGAACTCTACAGATGAAGACCTTGACCATCATCATCCTTCACAGTCCAAGGATCACCTTTGACTATATGTCCTAAACATGCGTTACTTAAAAGTGCCATTTATAACACTAGAAATGAATTCATGTGGTCCCCGATCACAGTTTGACCCAAAGTTCTAAAATTTACTTGACAAATTAAAAACTTCTTCAAATTGAGAATTTCAGGGAAACAAAAGTATTTTTACTTTATTTTATTTTTTTTGCTTTAAATGCAATTTAATTGTAAATAGGGTCAGAAACATTTAGCGACTTTTATTCAAAAAGCACATGTGACACACCCTTTCATTAAACCTGGCAAGCATCCAGTTGTTGCTCAGCCTCAGGATTTGTTTTCTGAACAAAAGGAAAAAACAATCCAACCCCAAAATTTAGGAAAGTATAAATTTCTTAATATGCATGTTTAATTCATTGTAGGTAAAAACAAAACTAAATCAAAACAACTTTACTCTGTATGTTGCTTTTTTAAAAAAAAATCTGATTGAGTAGTTTCAATTCAACAATTTTGGCCTAAATGTTAAAAAGTTTGGACATCTCTGTTGTAGAGATTGAACAGAAGGGGTTTGGTTTTTTAAGGCAGAGGTGGAGGATGGGTGTAGATCATAGATGTGGTTTAAGAAAAAGCTGAGGACGTGAACTAACATTTTCAGGAAACAAAATATCGATGAAATAGTTCTTGTATTTACTAAATCCGCCAGCAAAACTACTTGGCATTAACTTCTTAGTATTGCAGTTTAGTGTAGAGTGTTAGTTTATCAAACCATGAATTATTAATAAGCAGAGGGAACCCCCACCATATGTGAGTGAGAGATGAAGTAAAAGAACATAAGTTGCTCAATAAAATAAGAGTTTTCTGCTGTAGTAAAACAAAACTTCTGATGGTGACATTTCTGATTGCGGGGCTGTTTTTATTAACTTTATTTAGTGATCAGCATGTTTAACTCAGGTATAATTGATAACTACATGAGCAGGCTCTTGGTATATGTTCCAGACTATAAATATGACTCTACAGTGTCCAAATCTTCCAGCAGGCTGCCGACATTTCCAAATCCTACGTAATCCACGGCAGATAGAGGTTGAAGGCTCAAAAGGATGAAATAAAGGAACTTTCTGTGATCCTGTTGCTGCTGAATCCCCTTGTTGCTTCTCCGTTGAGCTGGGTGTTTCTGCATGAAACTCTCCCCTCTGTTATTACAATAACATTCTAAGATAATTTTTAAATCTATAATTGTTAGCACAAAACACATAGCAAAGAGCTAAAGTGTATTTCTTTCTCTCTTTACCGAAATATTGTCGACCGAAACCATGCTCTGCTATTTACTCCATTATAACAGAT
The DNA here is from genome assembly GCA_903067095.1 of Girardinus metallicus. NCBI lineage: Eukaryota > Metazoa > Chordata > Actinopteri > Cyprinodontiformes > Poeciliidae > Girardinus > Girardinus metallicus. Next base: position 44,057 of record CAEGAE010001096.1, read on the forward strand.
TATTGTTTTTCATTATTAGGAAATCTGTAAAATCTGATCAATTTTACCAACAGTTTTTGGCTGTGAGCTTATTTGTTTGGATTGGTTACGAGTCTATTTTGCACATTATTTCACTGTTACATTCTGCAAACCTGCAGCCTCGGAGTTACAGAAGGACGTCTTTAGCCTGTTATCAAGCAAACACTCCAGCTTGGCATGCGCAGGGTCACACTGTGATGATTTAACATGTGACGGCGAGCTGGTGCTCAACTCATTTTACCTCCCAGGTTCAGTAAAGGTCAGCAGATCTTTTTCTGTTACTGCCCCTCATCGTCACTTTCAGCTTCCTAGATTCCCTCTGTTGCTGCTCCTTCCTCTTCCTCACATCCGTTTCTCCTCCTGCTCTCTGTTAGTCATTAATGCTCCCTTTGTCCTTGTAGCTCTTCACAACACTGTTCTACTGAAGACCACTCTTAATAAGCATGTTGTCCTCTTTGTCTGCTTTTTCTTTGCTTTTCAGCCGTCCATCACTGCCTCCTGTCCACTTTTCAGACCCAGCTGCCATTCCTTCCTTCATCCCCCGTCTGATATTTATGTTTATGTTGTGCTCTTGACCGGCATGTCCAGCATATTGGAAGCCTGTAATTTATTTAAGTGTGTAATGAATATATTATGAGCCAATGTAGTGGTGCAGGTGCGTGATGTACATTGGGTAAAAGAGGTTTTTGGGAAACGTGACCTGCATGGCTAAATGTGGCTGTTTTGGACAAGTGTAGGCATACACTGTGCTGCAAATTCAAACCTGCAGCTCACCCACGCTCGTGCCTGTCATTCAGCTAAACAGCTCAGCAGCACTTAGTTGTGCAGACAGATATGAAATGCATTCAGTTGGAAGAGATTCCTATATAATCAATGCACAGGTGCACATTTAGACTCAGTGAATACCTATAAAACACACACTCATCCGTTCTCCACCTGCAGACGTTAGTGGTATCAGTTTATTGTTCTTCCTCCTGCTCCTGCTCCTTCTTCCCCTTCTCCCTGGGGTGCTTTCACCTCTGTGGTTGCTATGCTGCGAGATGCTAGAGTGGGTGATGTAATCTCCACTAATACTTTTGCCACCCCCCTCACCCACACCTTCTCTTCCTCCTCCTTAACTCACCCTCCCAACCCGCCACCCTTCTTGTTTCTCTCTCTGCGCCCCAACCTGCCTCCCTCCCTCCTGAATCCATGATGTCATGAGAGAATCGGGCACGCAGGATCAATGAGTGCCCCCTAGTGGGACGTCACGCTCAATTATGTCTTTGTGTGAGAGGCGATGGTTCAAACATAAAGGAGGGGGAGTGAGGGTGCTGCTGTAATTGGAAGAGCGCTGCCTGTAGTTTTGCAGTTTTCAAATCACACAAGGATTGATTTGGCACTTTTCGTATATGCGACTGTGTTTGATCCGTCTTTCTGCAGATGTTTATCTATGTATTAGTGAATGTGTGTGTGTGTGTGTGTGTTTTTACCATCTTATGTGTGCAAAGGAGGCACATTTCTGATCTCCAGACAGTGCAGTTAAAACAAAAAGAAGTCTTTGAAACATCTGAAGTGAACCCTCAATGTTCCCACTGTGGTTCGATAACAAGCGTTGACATTTCCGCATAACTGTACGTCCTACTTTCTGTTTGCCACCTCTGATTCATCTAATGAGATTTTGATTCAGCATTTATCTATTTCTGAAGAGCTTGTACCTTTTGCCTTGTGCTGAAAACAATGCAGCCAGGCGTCAGTCTTTCGCACATTTGAAAGAAAATAAAAGAGAATAGGGATGGATGATTAATACAAGACGTTTCTACTCTTAAAAAATGAAGGAACTGTTGAGGAGTAATTAACGATTAAGGATGTTAATTAATGTCATTATTAGGAATTTAACAACCAGAAGCAAAGCTGCTTTATAAAAGAGCTAAGGTTGATACTCTGAACATTCTGGCACAGCTCAGCTCCTAGATAAAAAAAGGTATCTCATTACCCTTTTTCACAAAATAGTTGTGTCATAATCCTGCAAAGATGAGCCACAGCTCAATAATTTGCGAACATCTGAGCTTTCATAATTCAAGCCGGCGTCACTAGCAGGGTCGATACAGAGATATACATTTCTAAACGTCCCAAAAGGTTAAACACATCAGTGGTATTTCATGGTATTTTAATTTTCTTCTATCTTCAAGCATAACTGCTGCTGAAGTAACTATAATTACCTGAAATCTAGGGAACTTGTCTCTGCAAACTTTGGCATGAGTTGTCCAATATCCTTTAAATATGCACTGCAAAGAGATGATGTCTGTGCTTCGATCTTAAATCCCCAGCCAGCCAGCCAGCTGCAAAGACGGCTTGTAATCGCTGCCTCAACACTGGTCTACCCCTAACAGTTTGTTTTGTCTGAAATTCACAGATAATGCTCATATTTCTGCCAGATAAATCCATACATTTTATTTACACATTACTTATATATTGTATATTTTTGACCATACTCCAACGTCTTCTAGGTTTAAAGAGGAAGTATTATGTGAAATTGACTTTTTTGAGCTTAACATGTTATATTGTTAATCCATCATCAAAGTGTTACCTTGATTCTTTCATGTACATTTCAGAAATCATTTAATTTCCCATGGCAACCATTTGCCTCAAAGGCAACTTAGCTCTGTTTTCGAGGTTCAGCTCCTCCTCAGAGCTGCAGTTTTCAAACAGCAGAGCACCTCTGTCCTGCAACTCCCCCAATCAGCTCCTTCAGACTAGCCAGCAGCAATTAGCAAACATGTGGTGGAACTGCACATCTGCTGAGCTCATTATACAAGCTACTTCTCAGTGCAACGCTGGTAAAAACATTATGAAAGGGTTAATAGAGAAGCCATGTTGTGATGACTTCCTGAAGGTGTTGATTCAAAAAAAGCAGGAGTTTTTAAAAAGACAGAGTCCCAATTTCAAGGCTAAATTATAAAGTTGAATTTCTTTAAGGTCATATTTGGTATATGTAGCATTTTTATAGCAATTGAAAGTTGCACATTTACTTCATTGTGCTATAAAACGGCTACTGAATGGCAGTGGAAAATATATAATACTGGCCCATTAGGCTGATTCAAATGGTTGATTTCAGAGCAAATTTTGAGTGAACTAAAACATCACACAGAGGAAAATATTTGTGATATTTCCGTTTCTTGATTGCATCGTTGCTGTGCGTCTCTTGCAGCCTGGCCCAGGTATCGCGTGCTGCGGGCGCTGGACACAGGCCAGTTCAATTTGGAGATCTCACACGCTGAGCTGTCAGATGACTCCCTGTACGAGTGTCAGGCCACGGAGGCCGCCCTGCGCTCCAGGAGAGCCAAGCTCAACGTACTTAGTAAGTGAGCTGCTTCTGTAAGAGCAACGGTCAAGTTGCTCTGTTTTTTTTTTTTTTTTATATCATTGTTTTGCAACCCGTTTCAATCATCCTTTTCCTTCTCTAGAACTTTGAAATGCTCTATATTTGGGTTAGCTTACGTGACGAAGCTCTGGGGTCTTCTCTGGCCATCAAGCAAAAGAGGGTCATAGTTGACCATGACTGTTTTAAAGCAAGTAGCTTAGCACCATTTCACTTACAAAGACAGTACTTGGATATTAAACTGCGTTTCTCTCGTTGGAATCATATCACAGATCTAGAGTCTTCTTAATGTGTATAGACTGTATGTGCTCAGAGACAGCTCTTCTTGTAGGAGATGGAGCTCCAATTAGTGCAGCCTAATCATTAATTATTACATTTCGAGACTTTAAATGCAAAGTTCTAAGTTCATGTCAGCTTCCAGACACACCACACTCCCTGCTTCCTCAGTTGGTCAGTCAATCAATTTCCTCTTCAGCACATATAGCTCCTAAACAACCAACCGTCTAATGTCTTCCTTACATCACCAAAGGTTATTCCTATCTCCATCTAAGACCTCTGCACATAGATCCAAAAATAAACAGATTTTCCTGAAGCAAGAGAGGCCATTGCAGATGTGCACAGCCATGAATAGCCTAAACATGTTCAGCATAGTTCCACATGTCAAAGTTTTTATTCTTCCACTAACTGGACAAAAAGTTAATAATTAACTTATTTAACTGATTCAGATCTCGATTACTTGTTTTGTTGCTGTGTTTATAATTTTCTTGCTTTATTACAAAATGTGTGTTATAGATGAGATCTCAACGAGACAATCTGTATAAATACAGGTCAAATAAAAAAAATAATAAGATATAGAAGAAAAGAAAGCACTACTGAGACATTATGGTCTCGAGAAAAGCTGAAGTCTATTAGTAAGACGCCAAGTCAAGCTGTGAATCACTGGAATGTATCATGTAATTAATGAGTCACTGCAGCCCATGTATTGGTAAAAGACAACGTCCTGCCCTCAAACTTTTAGCCAGAGGATTATTTCACCGCACAGTCATCAGAAACATCTAAGGAGTGTTCATAAATTACACTTTTTTTCTTTTTTACTGGTTTCACAGAAAAACTCTGTCACCAGAGTCTTTCTACTGGTATCAGCTCCAACAGGAAAAGAGAGATGTTAAAAGGAAAAACTATGCATTAAAATAAATACATTAAAAAAACAGACCATTAACAAAACCTGAAACTGGGATCACTGCATGTTTGTTTTTTTTACATAATGCATATTTTCTTGCTACATTTTGTATTCTTGCAAGTTCATTATAGACTGAAAGTAGAGTCTTTTTTATCAACAGAGAATATCAACCTTAAGATGAGCACCTTCTCTTATGTAGTTATCAACGATACTTTGAATCATAAAAGTCTTGAGTTTCACTAAAAGGGCCAAAAAATGTGTGGAGTTCATGCTCAGTGCTCCCAGAATATTTTGAGATATTAAATCAGCGAGAAGGTTAAAAGTCAGAAAGTTAGACTCTCTTGAGGAAAATGCTCGAGAGCCCTTTTGGACTTTTCAGAAGGTGACATTGCACTTTGCTTTTGATTGGTGAGAAAAATTCCACTTCTAAAGTGTGAACTTCTTTTGAAAGAAACTTATAAGAGCCAATATTCCCTTGACCTATGGGGAAAAACTGGAGTGTGTGCGTGTACAGATGTGGCTGTTCTTTAAACCTGAGTGCCCTTGCGTTAAAGTCAAGAGTATGGATTTGTGTGTCTGTCCTGCAGTCCCCCCTGAGGATCCGGTGGTGGAGGGAACGCCGGAGCTGCTGCTGATGGCTGGAACTGCATTCAACCTGACCTGCATAACCCGCGGGGCCAAGCCTGCAGCTCACATCCAGTGGACCAAGAATGGCATCCCTGTGGAGGGAGCACACCACTCTACGGTGACTCACACACACATACACACACACGCGCGCACACCCTTGAATGCATGAACATATTAACACTCACTTGCACTGAGAAGAAAAGCCAGAAACCTAAGACGAGTTTATAGCATTTAAATATATGCAAATGTTTCAAAATTGCTTTGAAAAAGACATTCTTACACAAAGCTTAATTCTCACAATCTGCTCAATAATAAAATCCAGATTCAACATCTTAGCAGACAGAGAACTTGTTTCTCAAGATAAGGTCTGAAACCTCCTAAATGCAAATCAGAGACAATAAAAGGAACAACTTTATGTCTTTAAAGCAGACATATAAAGCAGTAAAATTATCACCGAACCGCAGTTTCTTGCTGCAGTGGTTGAAACATGAGGGAACTTAAAGAAATAGGAGCATGCATCTTGAATAAATTATAAATAAAATAAAAATTCAATGACGGATACTTTTTACTTCATAAACATTATGAAGATTATCCAGCATAATAATAATGACAACAATTATAAAAAAAAAAAATCTGTATTCCTGTAGCTTCTTTGCTAATTTACATTGTGAAGCAGTTTAAAATAAGTCAGTTACCTTTTAACAAAGTAATGAATGAAACTGCACCTCTGACACAGTGGCTTACTTTCAAATTCAGTTTTTTCAATAAGGACATCTTAAATTAGACCAATCTACTGTCTTCAGGACCAATACCGTCAAACAATGCAGGATGATGTCAAATTTTGCACTCGTATCGCTAGTTTTCACAATCATTTCATTGTAAACAATGACCCTACGCTCTTACTTTTGACCAAATAAGGTTCTAGTACAACAATAATTACATCTAAAGAAGGATATTGACTAAAAATATACAAAACTACTTGTAAATGGGAGCAGCAGTAGAGAACATGAAGAGGTTTCTTCTGATATTCAGGTTTCAATCCTAATGGAGTTAGATTTGTTAGAGAGAAGAGTTGCAACTTCTTTTGGAAGATTTTTCTTTTTGCAAATTCCCAAAACAAGGTAATGTGTGTGTTATTAAATCATTCTCTGATGATGTAACTCTGGTCTACTGCACAAAATAGATTTTTTCATCAAGTTCTATCTCAAAAATGCTAAACTCTGGATAATTTGGGTATAGCAATGTTAATAAAAACTGAAAGGTTAATAAATGTTGAGTTAAACATCCAGTAATACGTTTCTTCTGCCACTTGTATTTGAAAATGTGTTCTCTTTGTCATATACATCAGACAGCTATTGAATGTATATAAAGCAACTTTTCCATGGTAACCTGTTAATAGCCTTATGGTGAATCTTGTTGGTGAATAACAGCTGCTAGTTGTTTGACATCAGCAAAATACGTCCAATAATCTCTTGCACAAAAATGCCGAGAATGGAAAACCTGAGATTTTAATTAAATTTTATGTTCTTTATTTTACAGTTAAACAGCTGATGGTATTTTTGTCACAGACTCACAAACTCACATAAACAGGACATAAACTCACATAAACACAGTAGCATCAGCTAAGCCAAAGGATCTATTGTTTTTAAATCGCTGAATTATTTTTAAGCCAAAGAGGAAAAGCCATGGGATTAGAAAAAATCTCCCTTCTTTCCATGTGCCTTATTTTGTGCTTTCATCTTCGACATATGAAGAACAGAAAACCTGGAGTAGTTTCCAGGCAACAAAGGAAAGCTAATTGTGTATCAAACCACAGTAAATAGTCGACAATATCAAAATCTGAAAAAAGGGACTAATTGACAAAATATATGAAAAGCAAAAACATGTTAAATTATATTTTATTTGTCATTAACCACCACTTCTCTAATTATTTCTAACGAGGTAGAGAAAGGTACAAATTAAAAAGCTGGTAGATGAAGATGAAAAAGCAGGAAGAAGCAGCATTAATTATTTATTTGGTTATGATGAATTTATGAAGCATTCAGAATCAGTTACAGTTGCAGAAATTAACTCAGGCACAGAAGGTTGCAAAAGGACACAACCAGCTACAATTCACTCCTGGGTAAATATTTCAACTATATTTTGTTTTTGGCCGTTTCAACCATCTTTTTTCTTAAACATTTGCTCTGCAGAGACCTGCAGAACAAAGATTTAATATTTTTCATAAAGTCACACAAACAGATTGAATCAGAGAATCATGAGATAATAATGAAATTATGAGCAGCTCAGCACCAGCAACTCAGCATTCATCCGTATGTCAATGAAAATATGTTGCTTTTTTTAAACTAACTGCAAATATCTTCACAGTTTTTTTTTTTAAGTACACATGAATACATTCATGATTAGGCATTTTGTGCCATAACCTTAGGTGGATATTGTATGATAAATATAAGAAAAGCTGTTTTCACAGACTAAAACATGGCATATCAGAAACTCAAATATGAATTTACTTGTTTGCTGTTGTTCTTTTGCTCAGCTATAGGTAAAGGTTGTCTGCAATATTTACATGTTTACTTTTAAACGCTGAAGGGGCTTCTACAGCTCACTTTGCCTCAGGCTGAATGAAAATGATTCAGGTGTAGACCATGGCAGGCATTTGAATATATAAACACAAAGCACAAGTGTTGTTAACATAAGTGAATTAAACCATAAGAAATAAAAGAAATAATTAATACAAATTATCTATCTATGGATGTGGAAATTTGGCTATTTCTTCTTGAAGGAGTTTGTGTAACTTAAGTGCAAAAGTTATTTTTTTTTTCTTTTTGCTTATTTAAACACAGAGTAGTCTGTTTTTTTTATGTATTTATTTTAATGCATAGTTTTCCCTTTTAACATCTCTCTTTTCCTGTTGGAGCTGATGCCAGTAGAAAGACTCTGGTGGCAGAGTTTTTATGTGAAACCAGTAAAAAAGAAAAAAAGTGTAATTTATGAACACTCCTGAGATGCTTCTGATTACTGCGGTGAAATAACCCTCTGGCTAAAAGTTTGAGGGCAGGACGTTGTCTTTTACCAATACATGGGCTGCAATGACTCATTAATTACATGATACATTCCAGTGATTCACAGCTTGACTTGGCGTCTTACTAATAGACTTCAGCTTTTCTCGAGACCATCATGTCTCAGAAGTGCTTTTTTTTTTTCTTCTATATCTTATTATTTTTTAATTTATCTTTTTTTTTTTCAATTTATTCTCAAAGTATTTTCATTTAAAAATGGAGAGTATTCAAAGACAAAGTTCATTATTCAACTCAATTCATTTAATTTTATTTTATAACTTCCAAGTGTACTTTTACCGAGAAATAAGGCCTCTGAATACACAGTTAATGGCAGCAAAGCTCTGTCAGTGGCTTTGATGTAGGCAAATGGCAGTTAAACAAGAAGTTCTGGCCTGGGAATACTCAAGATAATAAGAATAATAATTCAGCATCCATGTCGTGTGATAAATCCATAAAAGACACAGAGAAACACAGAAACACTGAGTCAGGAGTACTTTCTATGGGAAACAAAACTGAGATTGCACAGTCATATCCACATTAAATGCTCATGTGATTGATGCGATGCAAAAAAACAAGTGTTTCCTTTGCAGTTTTGCTAAATAAATCATTTTTGATGCAGTCAAAAAACTCACCTCATGCTAGGTCCAAAACTTTTTAGCGAAAAACAAGTTTTTTCAAAATTGGCATGTTTCCATTAAGCAAATTTATTTTTGAAATGTCAAATTCAATGGTTAATGGAAATGCAGCTATAGTAAAGGGTAGCAGTAATTGTGATGTTGGCTCTGTCCAGGAAAGAAAAACTGCCAAATGCAGAATCACTGAGTCGAGAGGACTCAACAGGAAAAAGACTTAAGATTTAAGTTATTGGTTTCACTAAAACATGCCAGCGGCTTCGTCCAGGAAAAGTTTTTCAAATGTCTCAAACAATACTAAATGTTTAATTGGGAGAATATTCGAAACAAAGTTCATGTAGTTAATGTAAAAAAGCTGAATTTATGTTTTACAGTTAAGAAATATTCAATTCAGGTTTATTTCTATAGTGCCGAACTTTTGCAACAAATATAATCTCAAGGCACTTTACAAAAAACTGATTCAATTAAATCATACATACATTTCATTATTTGTTTAATATAGTCAGATTTTATTTATCTAAAACTAAAATTTGATATTTCTTCTGAAAACATCCAGATGCAGAAACTTATTTGGTTGATTATTCATCCATAGTCAGAAAACAGTGTTCTATAGAGCTAAAATAATAACTAAATAAATAAAGTTATTGCAAAATCACAAGCAAATTCCCAAAAAGCTGAATATTTTTGCAAAAACTAAACATAGATATGGCATGTACATAAAGAAACAGCTTCTTCTTAACCAAGTCACTGCTCTTTGATTCTGTGAAGTTACATGCCAAAATGTCAAACACTTGTTGCCCTGCACACTTCTAACTTGCTTGCAACGCAACTTGAAAGACCCAAAGATCCGAGGCGTGTTTTATTGACCTTGTAAAGCTGAGACCGCCTTCAAAACGCTCGCAGAGACGCTTCTGAACAACCCAGGAGCTGCTCAGGTCGACACCTCATGCTCTCTGATATTTTGCACTTTTTCTCCCGCAGTCAGACTCCACGGGATCCTGTTCTCTCTCCCGCTCACGTGAAATCATGCCTGCAAGCCTCGCGCTCACATATGCTCACTCATGTTTTATTATGCACACAGAATCAGCATCAAACGCTCACACTCCAACACAGATGTTTTTACATCTCTCTCAGACAGTTTTACCCCCCTTCCACACACACATGTGGTCATGCATATTTCATCCTGCTCCTGTGTTACACTGTTACTGACCGTTCATTCATATTCAGAGTTGGCTAGTAACTACTTACATTTACTCAGATACATTTACTTGAGTAGCTTTTTGGAACAAATTTACTTATAGGAGTATTCTTACTGCGCTGTACTTTTTAATTTTACTTGAGTATGAAGTATTTCTACTCTTACTCGAGTAAAATTTCTGGATTTTCTACCCACTGAATGAAAAACAAACGTGTTTTAATCAGAAATCCACTCGACATACACACACTTGCAGTTTTTGTTAAAACTTCAGAAGTTTTATATTGAAAGAAACAAATTTGGAAAAGTATTTCTTTTGCCTGATTTTGTTATTTTGTACTTTATATGAATCATTTGGATCTTTAAAATACCAAAATTTTCACGTAACTTTATATTTTGATCCTTACTCAGTACTTGAGTCGCCTTTTTACTAAATCATTTCTTACTCTTACTTAATTATAATTATTTATTAGCTACTTTTACTTGAGTAAAAATATGCTTTAGTGGTGCTACTCTGACCTGAGTATAATGTTTGGGTTCACTGCCCACCTCTATTTATGTTACACAGTGACAGATTGGGGAGTTGTATTCACAAAGACAATACCTTCTTGTTTCAACAGATGGGTTAAAAAACAGATTCTGGTAAAAAAAAAAAAAAATCTGTTTTTTCTTCTCTCTGTAAAGTATTTTTTATTATTTCCCTTTTCTACTTGACCTAATTTATAACTTTTCCTTCACTCTTCCTTGTTTTTTCTCTTGCTGTCTCCCTTTTCTCCCCCATCATTTTTCATCCTTCTCCTGCACTGTTCTCATTCTTCACCTTTCTGACTTTTCTTCGTCAAACAGGAGGTGCTGCCAGACAGAAAGAGAGTGACGAGCCGGAGCTATCTCCCCATCACTCCAGTTGACACTGACAGCGGCAGCAATTTCACCTGTGTGGCCAGCAATCCAGCAGTGCCAATGGGCAAACGAGCCACTGTCACTCTCAACGTCCACCGTACGTTGCTGCTCTCCTCTCTGGTTGTTAAGAGTTAAAGGAACTAGTCAGGTGGACGAAGACGGAAAACAAAGCAAAACAGCTGTAATATTGCCACAAAGCTCTGTTTTTTTTTTTTTTGCTTTACTTTGTATAAGCTCCACATTTTTACATGCATCATACAATCCCAACTTGTGGTAAAATAATTTATTTCATCATAAAAAAAAACAGCCCTTGAAAAGGTCTGAGCTTCACGCAGCCTTTGAGCTGTAAAAACTTGATTACTTTTTAGTGTAGTTGATTAAAAATAACTTAGAGATAACATTTGGACATTTTTTTTATTTATATTCACTCAACTAATTGTGCAGTTTTTGGAAATAGCTAAATCCACAAGGGCACAATTATTGTAACCCATAAAATTTAGAAGATCCTCTTTTATTGCGATAGCATGATCTCACACTGGACAATTATCAAAATACAACCTTATTTAGAGAACATTTATAATGGTTATTGGGTTATTAGCCAGTTATTGGAAGCCCTAACAGTTCACTATATATCTAAAGAAATTATTAAAGATATAGTTTTTGATATATCCTTAAAGTGTCGATGAGTTTGTTTATTCATTTATTTTGCGACAGAAGTGAATATATAACTAGATGGTTCAAAGGCAGAAGTTAAGGAAATAGTTATGCCATATTTAAAAAAATATTTTAAAGAAGGATATTTTGTTTCTGGATAAAATATAGCCTAATAGATGAAGTACATGAATGTCCAATTAAATCTAAAATATTTCTCATTTATAACTATTCCTAAACAAACTCTGTGAAATACACCTTAGTGGCTGTACGTTATGTTCCATGCTAACTATTTTTAGCATCGACCCCCTCTAAAAACCCTTATAACTGCCTATTTTAATCATTGAAACATTAAATATACCTTAATATGTATTAACAGGCACAATAGAGACATTATTACAGAAGCTAATTTTTACAGTCTTTCTTATTTTTGCTCTTTGGGGTTCAACCAATCAGCGTCAAGGAAATTATGGCGCTCCTAGATCGAATGTTTTGCAAATGCCAGCCAATAGCGTGTCAAGAAACAATGTACTATTTGACAAGTTGCAATTCCTCTTTAATATTTTAAAGACGTGCTACAAAAATAAATGTGAATAACTTGAATTCACATTCCACAGAAAAATCTGAAGAGTAGGGGGTCCATCGTATCCAGAAGCTAAAAAACATATTTCAGAATGTAATTTTGCCCTAATATTTTGAAAAGCACTAAAATTTAGAGTGAATAATATGTTGTGCAGCTAGACACCAATATGTTAAATACATCTCAGGAATTCAGCATTTTTTATGTTAAGCTTGTTGGACTTAAGTTCAGGTCCTCATTGATTTATGCAAAGGAAATAAGAGATTCACTCTGTCAGTTTCTGCTTACAACAGACTCTGAATCTGTATCTCCCCCTGTGCAGACCCTCCCACTGTGACCTTGTCCATCGAACCTCGCTCCGTCCTGGAGGGAGAAAGAGTCACATTCACCTGCCAGGCCACCGCCAACCCGCCCATCATGGGCTACAGGTCTGATTGATGACAACTCTCATGTTTGCACAGATGGCGAAATGAAAATGCATGCGATTACCCTGGGGAAATACTAAAGTTAGACGGTGCCACTAACCCCGTAAAGAAAGAAGAAGCTGTGCCACTGACCTGATGCTCTGAAGGCAAATTTGCATCAATGTCAGTGATTGTACAACAAAGAAAAAAAATTATGAATTTGTAAACAGAACATGTAAAACATATTCTAAGTGACTGGTTTTTGAATTCTTTTGAAAATACAGTGCTGTGAAGACTATTAAAAGATGTCTTTTGCTTTTGTGTTATCAAACTAATTGTAATGTCATTGTTAAAAGTAAATGCAGTTTTAAAATATTAGAATATTAATGGAAAAAAGGCTTTCCAAATTAACCTGGTCCTATGTGGAAAGTTATTCCCCACCTAAACCTAATAATTGGTTGTGCTGTCCAACAACTGCCATCAGGAGTTTGTGTTATCTGGCAATGAGTCTTTTATAACTTTGGGATAATTTACGCCTGCTATTTATGCTTTAATTCATGCATATTGGAAGGTTTATGATTGTGAACAGCCTTCAAAGTCATATATCGAAAATGACATGACGCAGGCCTTGCCTCCAGGCGAAAGTAGAGCAAAGCTTTGACAGCGTTATAATGGCAGATAGTGGAACTCAATGCGTTGACTCTCCAGTCAGGTAGGTGGCAGTAAATACACCATCCGGCAATAACATACAAAAGAAGAACTCAATGCCTCACCCCAGACATTTTGTGAGTCATTTTTGCCTTATCAGCTGACAGTGAAAAAAGTCGACAGGCAAGAAAATTCTCCAAGGAGTTCTACATCAGGTCTGAAAGGTTATTTGCGGGAAACAACGGATAAATAAACAATAAAGCAAAGTCTTTCGCAGCCAGAGGAAGAATGAGTGTTAGTATGAAAGCTAACACTTGACACATTTTGCACGAACAAAACAGGTGAGTAATGACAGAAATAATAACTGCTGGTGACTAGGGCTGTTGTAAACGAATATTTTAGTAATCGAGTAATCTATCGATTATTCTTACGATTAATCGAGTAATCGGTTAAAAAAAAATTATAAAAAAAAATATAGGTAAATGTGGCATCATACAGCTGTTACTATCAGATATCAATTATCAGTCCAATTTTTCATATTTGAGCTTCTCTACTAGTTACTTTTTTGT
>CAEGAE010001097.1:0-25801 GCA_903067095.1 Girardinus metallicus
TATACATATATATACATATGTATATATACATATATATATATATGTATATATACATATGTATATATATGTATATATATACATATATATGTATATATACATATGTATATATATGTATATATATACATATCTATATATGTATATATATACATATATAGATATGTATATATGTATATATTTACCACTACCTGAATTAGTCCCAGGGAATGGGATTCAGATATTTTCTATCATCAGTTCTACTGATTTATGTAAGTAGGAACACTATGACCGCGTTACCATCAGTATTTTCTACATATTGTTTTTAATCTGTTCTGACATTCATAACCTAAATGTGTACACTATATAGATGCAAAAGTCGATGCAAGTCAAACCTGAAACCCCCGCCAGATTTTATTTGATATGCGCCTTTAAAAAGTAATGCATTTTTAAACTTGTAACGCCAAAATCAGCTACAAGATGGCGCCAGAGACACACGAATGAAAAGCAGATACTCTGAGGCGACCTGACGCTTCCATTTCCATCAGACAACCAAATCTCAAACACTCTCATGACATTGCTTTTTCAAACCGTTCTGCCTTTTGTGTTGCACTTTCTTTGTGTTGGCTGTGCAGCTATACTTTTTTTTTTCTTCTTCTTCTTCTTTCTCAAGTTGGAAGCGAATGCTCGGGATTTATTGTGCGGACATAAAGGCCAATGAGAGAGACATATCACAGGATCACAGAGTCCTCTCAGACATCACTTGTCTGGCTGACCTCATTGTAGTGAAGATTGTGTCGGTCGGCTTATTGACGACTCGGCTGCGGTCCGAGATTGGCTATTACAATGAGCGGAGCCCGTACTGTGTGACATCATTGCGTCTACAGCACCTCCTCTTTTTTTCTTTTCTTTTTTTTTTTTTTTTTTTTTTTTTCCTTCTCCTCCCTCCTCATATCCATTTGGAGCCGCCCGTACGAGCAGTTCATCACAGAGCGCACCCAAAGCAGGAGGCGGACCCAGATAGTAAAAGGCGAACCGGAGATCGGGAGCTGCATTGTGCGGGACGGCCAGCAAAGAGGATCCATCCATCCGCTGCGTGCTTTCGGGTTTGTTTGGGTTTTTTTTTTTTTTTTAGAAAAAAAAAAAAAAAAACACCCGTCGTGCACTTTTTGGGGATCGAGCGTTGCGGCTCTCTCGCGTCTGTCCCAGATACCCATCTGCGCGTCTGCGTCCGAGCACTCCCCGCACCCTCTTTTCCTTTTGAAGATGTCCACGAAGAGCCGAGCCGAGCCGGAGACCCGGTCGGACCGTCGAGATGCTCTGGGCACCGCGACTCGCCTCCCCGGTTTCTCCACGGAGTCCGTAGAATGAAGGAGGATTAACGTCGAGTCCGAGTCGTCCGGAGCGCGAAGAAGATGACGGTGCCGTTGTTGAAGATCGGGGTCGTGCTGAGCACCATGGCGATGATCACCAACTGGATGTCGCAGACCCTCCCCTCTCTGGTGGGTCTCAATACTACCAAGCTGACGGCGGCGCAGGGAGGGTACCCAGACCGGAGCACGGGAGTAAGTTCCATTCATTGCCCCCACAACTCCCATCAGAGATCGGGCCGAATTTATTTTTATTATTATTTTATTTTTTTCCATCACTTAAGGGAATGTTAATTATAGGAAAGCGCTGTTGGTTCATTCATAATTTAAAGCTGAGCTCGTGCCGTGCGCCCCGGACTTGTACAGGATTTTGGAGAGGCATCACAGATTCCTCCTCTGGTGTTTGATGTTGCGCTGCTGCACCGAAATGGAAAGTTGATCTCCCCCCGCCCCTCTCCGATTTGATTCTAAAAATATATGGAAATTTAAATGCTTCAAATGTAAAAAAAAAAAAAAAAAAAAAAAAAAAGTGCGTGCTTTCCTAGATCCCCTCTGAAACAGCAGGGGTCTTCATCTTTCCTCTCCAGGGTGAGTGAATGGAAGAAGGAGGCGCTCAATGCCACTGCTGGATGAATCAAAATCAAGTATTTCTCATGCTGCTCTTGTCAGCTACTTAGATTTTAAACAGTGGATACAATAACTGGCCTAATGGAATTAACCCCATTAACAGGGGCGCCTGTAGGAAGTTTTAAAAAGGGGGTGGCCAAATGGGTGCCGTTGATGTGCGGGTTAAGAGGATGAAGAGGAGGACAATTCAAAGGGGAGTGCAACAAAACAGTTAATGAAATAAGCATGAATGAATGCATGATTTAACTCATCAATGTTTGGCTTCTCCTCTGAGTTTCAAGACTGCCTGGACCAGGACAGGCAGCGGATTCCTAGAAGTGGTCATTGCTTTTTCTCCACCATTGTACTTCTTCACATGGTGTCTCTGCATGGAATGATTTTCAGAAATCGTGTCAGATAGATTCTGAAAATAGATCAAAAGTAAGAATTCCCATTATTTTCCATTCGGAAAGCATCAATCAGCAGCGCATGCGTTTGACGGCCTTTTAACACAAATTAGGCTCTGATGCTATTATTAACTCCACCAAGGAAGCAGAAAACCATTTATTTTCTTAGGGGTTATAGTCCTTAGGGGAAAAAGTCATAAAAAGCCTTATGCGTGAATCCTTAGTTTTTTTTTTTTGTTGTTTTTTTTTCATATGCAATTAGTGAGTACTCAGTTGTAGCCTCATTCCCCTTTTGTTTTATCACCGCCTGGATTAAAAGGCAGCTGACACATGGTAGTGAAGGTGTTTTAAAAAAAGCCACTCCTTTTCTCTGATCCCAACAGCAGGTCGGTAAATAGATTAGTCATGTCTCGTGTGATGGATTATAAAAAGAAAAAAGTGACGTCATAGTTCTGGAATCGTAGTGCTGTGACCCATATATAGACTGAAGGCAGAGCAAAAGAAATGTACTGCACATTCTTTGGTGAGACATAGTTTAGATTCAAAACTACAAAATCGCAAGATCAACATTTTTGTCGTTTTAAGGAACTAAACTCAACAACAGTGCATCAAACCGAATGCTGCTGGTTGATGGGTTTTCACACTAAAGTTCTTTGGTTTGAAGGACGTGCTAAGTAGGATGATAGTGTTTGAACTACTGGTCATCGGTTGTAGCTGGTCGGGAAATAATAGCCGGATTCTGATTTCTGGTTATTGATTGGTACCTCCGTAAAAAACAAACAAACAAAAAAAAGCATTCCTGATCATCGTACCTACAATCACAGTGTGGATGACATGTAAACATGACACAAGGAGCAAATACAAATAATTTAGCATTGATTCAATTAAATTTTGAATATCTTCCTTTCTATGGACACAGCTGGTGCTCTCGGGGCCAATCCAGACTTAGTTGTCACGGAATTGCTTCCTACCTCAGGTTGACTTGTAAGTACTGAGCGTAACCGTGGCATTCAGTTTCTAAAGTACATTACATAATAGGGGAAAAATCATTTGTTTTCATATTGTATATACCAAAAATAATAAGATCAAAGTGAAACCAAACAGCATTTCTCTTATTTAGAGGAGGTTTTTCCCCTTTTTAAAGACCAAACAGCCCTGTGGGGAATAGAAAAGGGGTGCAGCGCCTGAAAACATTTCTTGAACCCCAGCAGCAGGAGGATTTGTCTGAGCAACCTTTATCACTTCTAGGTCAGTGATGCCTTTGAACAAGACTGCGTTTAGTTTCCACGGTAACCATGGTGACTTACCAGCTGATCGGTTTTAATGGTATGGTATTCTGATGCATCTTCAGAACATGCGATATTTGATGGCGATGCTTAATCATGGCACGGCCCAGAAGTTGATGCGTATTTCACAAAACAACAAAGCTTACTGTTGTTTATTATGGTTTTTGAAAAGCTATGTTTTTCAAGCCATTTGACAACACATTTTGATTTATTTTTGTTTTTTGCGTGAAGGTGTTGCCAGCAAACCCAGAGGAGTCGTGGCAGGTGTACAGTTCCGCCCAGGATAGCGAAGGGAGGTGTGTCTGCACCGTGGTGGCACCCCAGCAGTCCATGTGCTCGCGGGATGCCCGCACCAAACAACTGAGACAGCTGCTGGAGAAGGTAATTGCTTGGCTAAATACCCAGCAACGGCAATCGGCATCTCACAATGCCCAGGGTAGCCATTTTTACCTTGTTTCACGCTCACAAAGAGATGGCCCCCCAGTCACCTCCCTGAATATGGGACAAGAATAGAAATCAAGTGTCTAATGAGCTCCCTGGAAACCCAAGTCACCATGGGAGGCAGTTGAACGCTGCGCTTATGTTGCGCCACATGCACCCAGAGCAACATGTCTAATGATGCAACGCAGCTCAACGCCCAACCTGGGAGCTACAACGCAAACATTGGTAAACAAGCTAATCCAAAGTAATGCAAATTAGTCGATTTACAGGAGCCGACATGAACAGACTCCTCTTAGTTTAGGGAGTTCATCAAGTAGAACATTTCTGGAGACGACAAATGTCTGAACAGTATGCATTCTTCGCTTCTGAGGCCCCTGACTAGCTGCCTGATGTCAGAGTTTGTGAATCATCACGAAATGCATGCCAAGCCAAAACAACATATTGGAAACCTGTTGCTTTTTCTCCACACCAGACACTCAAAACAAACCTTTGGGGTAGAGGACAAAAAAAAAAAAAAACAGAGATATTTTAGATATTCAGCTTCCATTTATGTTTACCGGATCCCCAGGTCCAGAACATGACCCAATCCATCCAGGTGCTGGACCAGCGCACCCAGAGGGACCTTCAGTACGTGGAGAAGATGGAGGTCCAGCTCCGTGGCCTGGAGACGAAGTTCAAGGAGGTGGAGGAGAACCACAAGCAGAACATTGCTAAGCAATACAAGGTAAGGAGGCCCCTTCTGCAGCCATCCATCCCACCACCATACCCTCAGAGATTGCTGTGTCACTAAGTGTTAGCAGCCTCAACCATTCTGTGTTGTGTGTGAGTAGAAAGAGTATAGAATCACCGCAATCATTATAGTATGTATATAGTGTATATTCCACAGTTTGTAAATGCTCGTCTCTTTTACATAAGTAAAAAGAAAATGCTACAATAAAAACCTACTGTCACCATCAAGACTTTTGATAAACCATTGTAACCATCCACTTTAAATTGCTATTGTTTCAGCATAAAATTAGCTTAACAAACAGACATATGCACAATTATACTGAATACAGGAACTATAAGTATCTAAAAAAATTTTTCTCATTTGAAGCAAGAATCTCTACTTATGTCTCCTCCTAAATCTGGTGCTCCAGATCAGACCTGCGATGCTGTGACATTCTGGTAGCATTTGCATTAGTGCCCTTTACATCGCTGCCTTTTTGCTTCAGTTCAATGCAGCTCAAGTCGACACCTTTAAATTATTGAGCTCTCTCTGTCAATTGGCCTGAAACCAAACGGCGCTGCAGCCGTGTTTGGCTTCGCGGTTAAATTCATGACATTAAAATCAATAGATGCTCATCGAAATGCATTTGGTCAAACATACCAAGGTAAGCTGTTGGAGATAAACACTTCTCAAGTCAGCTGCTTTCAAAGAAATGCTGCAAAAGGGGAGCTGTGGAAGAAATCCCATTTGACACAGCTAATTTGACAGAGCAAGATTTAACTTCATTTCAGTTGCAAAGGACTGAAAACACTTTTATTGAATGTGTTTCAATAAAATTTGTTATATTATACCAACAAGTTGAGCTGCGACTTAGCCTCATTAAAAATGTAAGTTTTTACAAATGGAATAAAGTATTGTTCAATTTGAATTTATCATCATATTAATTAGTGCTGATTTGACCCAGATATTTCTGATACACATTAGTGTCTCACAGATTTGTCCATTTCTGGGTAATTTTACTATTTACTATTCAAGGAAAGTAAATTTACCCTTTTTGTAGCTTTTTCCACTCTGTGTTTAAAGAGTGTGCGATCGTTACAGAATAACTTAGTCCAGATTTGACTAGTCTGTGTGTTGCATCACATGCACAATTTAATGTGCTCTTCATTTCTTGTAGGATGTAGTGCTGAATGTACCTCAAACCGCCACATATCCAAGCTTGCATATGTGTACGACTAATGCCTATTGATGCATACTTAACACATGCCAAAGGTCATACTGAAAACACTTATGATTATGTCTAATTTAACTACAGTATATCTTAAATTTTTGACGTTGATATCTATTTTTTAATTTATCGATGTTAATAATCAGGGCTTAATGCCACAAAAGTATTGAAAATGATTATTTTCTTGTCCTGTATAAGTCTTTAGCTTTAGTTTCCCTTGCGGCTAACAGTTAATCAGTTTTTCTACAGCGTCTCTTGTTTACATTAGCGTCTTCAAAAGCCACTCTAACATTAGTTTCTTCAAAGCTAATGTAGCAGATTTTTGTAAGCCAACCAGTTCAATGCAGCTCATATGAGCAATGCTGTATTGGAAAAGACTGCTTTAACACAACAGAATAACTCAAAAAAACTACTTTTTCAAAATAAGAACCTCAAACACGCATACTGGGTTTCAAGCTGAAGCAGCTCAACTTTAATTTAGAACCGACTAGCATTAAGTCTCTTGCTAGTAGCTTTGGCAGACAACCTCTGTCCAGGCAAAAACAAATATTCTGTTGTCAGTTTGAGATTTTGTTTCACCCCTTACTGGTTTCCTAATAAAAATAGACAAGGGATTTAGCTATGTGCACATCTATACCACATAAATACAGTTTTTCAGCATCTTTAGCTTTAGCGTTGAATCTAAAGTAGCTCCTGTTTTCATACCACCTGTCTTGCACTTCTCCAAGTATCTCATCCCCCTCATTTGTGCATGCATAGCAAACAACCTCACGCAGCCATGTTCAGTGCATGCGCGCAATTTACTGTGACATTGTTTAAGTGGATTTTACTAAATATGTGTGTGCCTTTGTGTGTCTCTTGAGTCAGGTTAGAAAGCTCTAGCCCCTGTCAACAGTCTGTCATTTTCTTGCTTGCAGGGCTAACTTTAAGACATGTAAAGAGAGCCACAGGGAAGAAGAGGCAGGTCAATTCCAGATTCCCCCCCTGAACTGCGCCACAGTACTGAGAGTGTTTGGGCATCAAACAGTTAATTTACCCTTAGCATCATTAAGATTAAGAGACCCCCCACCCCCCTCACCCCTCTCCCAAACCAACCCACTACTGATCTATTCCTGCATGTTACTGCTGTCAACGTTTTCCATCTTAAAAGCTTTTTGCTGGCGTAAATACATTTATTATTATTATTATTATTATTATTATTATTATTATTATTATTATTATTACTATTATTATTATTATTATTAATTATTATTATTACTAATTGGTGTTAGTCACTTTTCTTTTGGCTTTTGTCTATGCATATTTGGTTAATCAGCAACTCTTTACGTAAAACTCTAGACGTAAAAATTCGAGACACTTTGTTGTGTGTGACATGTAAAGCATGTAACCCTTAATACGATGTTGCATTTTGAACGTTGATGACCAATAAAGAGCTTTCCCAATTGTTGTCCGTGTACCGAGGGCTTGCTTTTTAAAAGAAAAACAACAACAACAAAAAAAAATCGGCTGCTTGCCGTCCGGAGAAAGGGGCCCCGACCCCGCCTGCTCCGCTCTGTCCAAGCGGGTGGAGAGTATTCTTCGGGTTTGTTCGTTCAGAGACACACCTGCACAGACAAACTAAAAGTAAAACAACCAAAAAAAAAAAGACAAGTACACTTGACGCACAAACGCCGAACACAAACACAATAAGTGAAGAAGCAGGGCAGAGTTAGAGTAGTCAGGCTCAGACAGGTGTTTTTTTTCTTCTTCTTCTTTTCTTTCTTCTCTGGAAAACCAGTCTCTCTTTTCTCATTTCTTTGGTCGCGCTTGACACTCAAACGAGCTTATTCTAATCCTTTCAGGCCATAAAGGCGAAAATGGAGGCGCTTAGGCCGTTGATACCAGTGTTGGAGGAGTACAAAGCCGATGCCAAATTGGTATTGCAGTTTAAGGAGGAGGTCCGAAATCTGACGTCAGTTCTAAGCGAGCTACAAGAAGAGATGGGGGCCTATGACTACGAGGAGCTCCACAACAGAGTGTCAAATCTTGAGGAGAGACTGCGAGCATGCATGCAAAAATTAGGTAGGCACAGAAAGTTGTTGACACACACTTTGCTTGCATGCACACACACTGACTAAAGATGTCATAATTAGCCCAGAAATTTACTTTCAGGCATACATACATGATGATGCGGAAAGCAAGGAAATATTGTGCGTGGGTTGATTCCTTGCAACTGTCCAGCCCTCAAAGTGTAAAATTTATGCTTTATGTGTAAAATTGCTCAAAACTTTTAAACCACTGCTTTAAAGCGGCCACACTTACAATGTGGTATTTTGAAAGTATTTCAAGATGACTAATTCGCCAGGATTTTTTGTTTAAGTCCTCCAAAAGGTTTTTTTTTTTCTTTTTTTTTCTTTCTGGATTTTAGCTGCTTTTTCCTCACCCATCCCTTTCGTTGATTTTTTGTGTTGAGTCATTGTTTCTGACCAAAGCAGCAGAAAGTGACGCATGTTCTGCATAAATGTGAAACTAGAGAAGTGCAGGGCGGAAGTAGAAGTGCAGCATACCACTGGCACCTAAAAGACCCAAAACAGAAAGAATTCAATGTAAAAGTCTGAATGCTTTGGGAATCACGTTGCTGGTGCTAGAAATCCTCATTGCTAACTTTATTACCTTTGGCGTTTCAGAAATTTGAAGTGAGAAATGGTCTCTTAAGTAACAAAGTACAACAAATACAAAGTTCCAAAGAGCAAAACAAACCATTAGACGGTATTGTAGCTTACACCCGAAGTGTCTTTGACTGTCAAGCACAATGGAGGATTTGTGGGCATGTTAGAGTGCGCCTTCTCAGAAACTTGTTGAACTAGTCGAATATTTTTCATACAAATTTGGTGTAAGTAGGTCATCATTAGCTATCTCTCTAGGATAATGGTAGGAAAACATCAGAAAATCAACACATAAATGATTAAACAGGCACAAAATCAACCTTTTATGGCCGTCTTAGTCCCAAGACTTAAATTCTTCAGAAAAAAAAGTCTGGAGTGAGGTAAAGACTAGAGAAAGTATGAGAGGACCCTGTACTCTGCAGGGTCTAGAGACAGGCTGTGCAAAAAGGAATAGTCATATATTCCCCTTCCTCTTTGGTCC
Source organism: Girardinus metallicus (assembly GCA_903067095.1). NCBI lineage: Eukaryota > Metazoa > Chordata > Actinopteri > Cyprinodontiformes > Poeciliidae > Girardinus > Girardinus metallicus. The sequence goes on from CAEGAE010001097.1 coordinate 9,147, forward strand.
TAGCTTGTTACATGTTGTACTAGACTAGACTGGATGCTGCCTAATTTACAAATCAGGGTTAAGGTATGGCTGCACACAATTTTGCCACAAGTAATTTTATTGAAATCAATTGGATTTTTCCAAACGGATTAATTGTATTTGGGTTAAAGGCTGTATTTTTCTAAACCTTACATTGGGCGATTATGCTGCATAAATGAAAAATAATTGATTTTAAGGGGTTTTCCACACATTTCTTCCAGCAAATGTGTATCACCTTCCTAATTTACATTATTAGAAATATTATGTGGCATCCTACTACTAGGAGAGGCCCTCATTTCAGCCTACCTAATATGTGTTCCTCAATATATGAAACCTGATTAGCTTCATTGCAGGAACCCCATCAGAACGGTCCGATGAAGCACTTGCTGCCTCAAAGTGGCACACGAAAATATGCCCACAAAGTCAGCTGCGCTGCTCACGTGGATCCAGTCTTATCTTTGCTTTTTAGCTCCTTCCTTAGTGTCTTCACACCTCTTGTGACAGAGCACGGCGCTAATAGATGCACACCCACATGGTGACTAAGATATATTACAAGAGCAGAGGCACTTAGCACATCGCGGGTATATTGTGTCCCTGTTTTGAATAATTCACAGTGCAAGATGACGGAGGGGAATTTAGAAAGTGCTTGAGCCACAATGCCCTCTGTAAGCTCATTTCCGCTCGCTAACTGATTCCTCTGTCGTCTTACATTTTGCGGTGAATCTTTAACGTTTCGCGTCATCAGACAGATTTTAATATCAGGCGAGAATGACATAAGCAGATGCGAAACGTAGTTTTCAGATGATGATTTCATCGTCCCTCGTGGTTTACTCACGATTTAACTAAGATTCATCACACATTTAGTTCAAATACGCTAGCAACACTTTGACCTACTAAATTTCAGACTTGAAGAATCAATACATTTATTAAATAGAATATTAATGATACAAGCAAAGTTCAAAAACAGACTTTGGCACCAACTAGTCCAGTAAGGGTCACAAAGTTATTTTTCATGCTTTGGAAACACAGTGAGAATCATTATCCACAAATGAAAAAAAAAAAAAACTTTGAAGAGTGGGGAGCCTTCCCAGGACTGTCTGACATGCCGATATCAGTCCAAGAGTGCTTCAACGACTCATCCAGAAGGTCACAAAAGGATCCAGAACAAAATGTAAACACTGTAGGCCTCGCTTACCTCGGTTAAGGTCAGTGTTGTTGATTCAACTATGAGAAAGGAGAACTGGGCAAAAACGATAACCTTTGGAGCTTCTGAATGCTTCAAAGGCTGTCTAATGCTGACTAAACCCCAGAGTATCTCAATAAGACCTTTGGCAAAATACTATGTTTTTTGGGATTGACTTTCTGTTACATCTGATGTAAAAATAACAGCATTTTTGAAAAAGAACATCATACCTTCAGTCAAACCTGGTGGTGATTGTGTAATGCTCTTTTAAGACTTGTAATAAATCCATGAATTCTGCTTTTCAACAGAAATCCCTAAAGGAGAATATCTCACCATCAGTTTGATTTTTTGGTAAAACGTCACAGATATTACAAATCAGGTCAATGAGCCAACAGAAAGTCCATCTCTGAGTGGCTCAAAAATGGCCTAGTCAAAGTCTGAACTTAACTATAATTGAGATGCTGAGGCACTGCCTTAAAAAAAGGCTCCAATGTGGCTGAATTAAAGCAATTCTCCGAAGCAGAGCGGTCCAAGATTCATCCGCAGTGAAGTAAAAGATTGATTGCCAGTTTTTCCAAAAGACTGATGCCAGCTGTAGCCCTCCGAGTGCGACACAGTCAGATATTAAATTTAGCGTTCATTTACTTTTTCACATAGGACACCGGATAGCTTTTTATCTCTACAAGCTCACTCCATTTTACGTTTAACTAATAGTGAAATTATCAGTTGAGTGTAAAAGCAAAAGGAAAAAAAAAAAAAAAACACTCCACAAGGAAGTGAATACTTACAGCGCTGCTGTATATTTCACACTTATTTATATCAGAAGCCACCTCCAACCCCACAGCCTGCCGGCACGGGGCCAGGACCCTTCCAGTGTTTCCGCTCCCAGTTCGCTGAACACGCCATTCCACGTCTCTGAGCCCAAGCAGCTGGAAACGGGGAGGAAGCCGTGACCCTCTGGGACGGAACGGTGGCGTGTGTGAGATCGGAGGAGATAAAGGCGAGGTCACCCAGCGAGACGCTGGCTTAGGCAGAGCAGAGGGTGGCTCTCCTTTTCATCTTTGCATGCTTGCTAAAGCTCTCATGCATCGTGCACACAGATGCACTCCAACTCCATGCTGCCGTGCAGAGATTAAACTGGCCAAGGTCACTGGCCACATTTGCATATGGCCAATAACAAGGGGGAAACAAAAGAGAAAAAAAAACAGAGGCGACAGAAATTTTTTACCTCTGAGTGATGGACAGGGAGGGCTGTAGGATGGGTGGTAATGGAATGGAGAAAGTGAAAAAGAGCAGGAAAAGTGAATGAGAGTAAATAGAGTCTCTGCTGAGCTGTCCTTCAAGCTGTTGTGTGCCAGAGAGACTAACGGGCCCGTGGCTGTCGGGACACAATGGCCATCGATCAAGTGGACATGCCAGCTTGCTGGGCAATAATCAAATAAATAAATCTCCCGTTGCCTTGCCACCGCAATGTGACTGCACACAGAGGTGCAGGCACACGGAGGCCGTGGAAACTCAGACACACTGATGGATGGAGAAGCAGGAGAAATACCTCTGCTGGCTGCTCCATGGCAGCTGATTCCCCTTCTCTGTTTGGAACCGTAAATAATATTAAATCAAAATATACCAAAAGAAATCCCCAAAATTCAAAAATCTCATCAACGTATTCCAATGGGGTTTTATGTCATAATGTAGACTACCACAAGGTAGGAGAAAATTTTAAAGTGAACAACAGATGTGTGATTTTCAGTTCTTTCTGAGAAGTGTGTGAGCATTTGTGTTCATCCCCCTTCCCCCTGTAATTTGATGCCCCTGCAGTAAATCAGCTGCAACAAATTGTCTTCAGAAGTCACCTTGATGATACAAGTAAGGATGTGGTTCCTTCCTAGTTCTCTGTTTGTAGGGAAGCACAGGAAAGAAGAGTTAAGAATTAGTTTACATGTCAGTGAGTGAAATGTTTGATTCTCCAGCTTTTCATGCATATAAGGAAGAATTTTGACACTACTCTCTTTGCGGAGGTTTTCGAAATCCTCTGAGTTTCGTGGCTGTTGCTTGGTGATGCAAATCTTCGGCTCACTCTTCGGACACAGATCTAGTGACTGACTAGGCCTCGACGTGACCTTAATCTGCTCGCTCTTTAGCCACTCCACTATTGTCTGTGTAGACTTTTGAGAAATGAGATCAATCTTACACAATTTGAAACGAGGCTGTAAAATAACAACGTGGAAAAAGTGAAGCGTTGTGAGTACTTTGTAGATGTGCTGTATTTCCCGAGAGGCTTCCGAGATTTCAATCTATTACAGCGCCTGGTTGTAATAGATTGCCAAGCAAATCAGGCAGAATTGTGTTGAATGCACTGGAGAAATCAAAGAACATGATGCTCACAATGCTGCCTGCCTGCCTGCTTCGTCCAGATGACAGTGGGTTTGTACGAAGGAATCCTCCACTCCAAATCCACGGCAATGACCAAACTGAGCTTGTTTGCTTTCTCAAGCAGGAGTGATGAAATAAAATAAAATAAACACAATGTTTAATCATTGGGAAAAGTCCCATTTGCAGTTTGACACAAGTTACAGCAAACATTTGGAATTAGATGAGCTGGTCAGATGAACATTACATGCACTATATATGTCAGAAAACCGATAAAGCACCTGGTCCAGAAATTATTATTTTCTATTGCAACATGTTGGTAGCAACATCATACAGGACCAGGGAAAGTCCTTGGAGTTGATGGGAAGAGGTATGGAGCTGAATATACAGCTGTGGAAAAAATTAAGAGACCATCTAATATGACCAGTTTCTCTAATTGTATTTTTTATAGCTTTGAGTAAAATGAACGTTGTTCTTTTATTCTATGAACTACTGACAACATGTCTCCAAAATTCCAAGCAAAGATTTTGTATTTATTTGTAGAAAATGAGAAATGGTCAAAATAACTAAAAAGATGCAGTGCCTTCAGACCTCAAATAATGCAAAGAAAACAAGTTCATATTCATTTAGAAACAACAATACTAATGTTTTGACTCAGGAAGAGTTCAGAAATCAGTATTTGGTGGAATAACCAGGAGTTTTTCAGTGGCGTTCAGGTCAGTGGTCTCTTCATTGTTTCCAGAGCTGCAGGTCAGTAAGAGTGAAAAAGACAAGGGTGAAGGTTCACCTTCCTGCAAGGCTACGACTGGGTGGTTTAGATCAACATATTCATGTTACACATTTTTGCAAAGTAGAATGTGCAAACAATCAGTCTCCAAATTTGCAAAGCTTATAGAGATATTGGAGCAAAAAGGTGATTTTATAAGGATTGACTCTGAGGGTCAGTGCATTTTTTTTCCATAAAAGTTTTGAAAACCATGCATAATTTTTTTCCATATTTATGCGCTGTTTTGTGTTCGACTGCCTGTCACATAAAATCCCAATGAAACACATTTGTGTGCGTACCATGCTAAAAATGTGACTAAGTTCTGACTGATGGGCTGGTTGTGCTTTTGTGGCATCGACCGCAGCTCTCGTTAGGTTCTTTTTCTTTTTTTTTTTTCCCCCACTTGGATTTGGCCTCTGATTTACGCTAAGCAAATTCAGGCCAAAAGGGGATTAGAACCTGCGCCGTATCTCCAGAAAGCAGATCCATCAGCGTTGCCCACTGCAGCAGCAGTGGACTTCTAATGATAGACGCATGATTATAGAAAATAAATAAATAAATCAATGGCCAATGTCTGAGTGCGGTCTCTAATCCCCCCCACCCTTAGGGTTATGTAAGGGACTCAACCCCCCCTAGTAGAAACAGTAAATCCACGCTCGTGCGAGTATGCGTTTGTCTCTCAGCTGCAGCCGAGGTGCAATTCCCACACATTCTCTCGGGCATGACATATGCCGCGCACGGAGGCACACCGACGCTCCAGCACAAAGCCACGAGTCCCATTACATAAGATGCTGGAATGTGACAGCGAGAGGGGTTACAATGTGTGTGAAGATAAGCAGAGGGAAGCACAAATTAATCCCGGGTTGTATGTCCACAAAAGGATCGTGACATTCCACTTCGGTGAAGAACAAAAAGGGGATGATGGACTAATGGATGAAACGCTTCGCAGAGAGAGGCGAGAGAGGAAGAGAGAGGCTAATGAAACCCAGAAAAGAGCAGTCGTCACAGAATTGCACTGTAAATGAGCTTTCTACTGTGGCTAACTCCCATCTTGTGATTTTTGAGAGGCCCTTCGCTATGATCTCAATTATTGTTTCTTTTTTTCCTCTCTCTCTGTTAAGAAATGGCTAGAAAGCCTAACGAATACACGCGCGAAACCCTCTAATCTCTGCCTGCGCTTATTAGATAGAGAGGATTAGTCTGAACTCAGTCAGGAGGGACGCAAGACCGGCGTTATTTTTGTCAAGTTTAGATTAACACCTCAATCAACGCTAATTAGCGCCATGACGCCTGGTGGTTCACACATGAGGAAAAGTACAGAGAGCCTCTCCCTTTCCTGATTTATTTTGTTTTATTTCCCTCACTTCTTCACACATTCCCATTCTGAGGGTAAAACAGGCATTAGCATATGTGAGCAGAATAATAAGCACTTCTTGTAGAGTGTAAAGGCAGTAAGATACCAACGAGCTGGACTGGAACTCCCAACTTCATCCTTACGACAAAATAATATTTTCCCAAAAAGCTCGACCTAGCTGAAGTACCTTGATGGATGGGTGGGTGGGTGGGTGGGTGGGGGGGGGGGACTGGCATCGCTGCAGATGTTCCCATTTTACTTCTTTACTTGCAGCCTGCGGCAAACTGACAGGCATCAGTGATCCAATCACCATTAAGACGTCTGGATCCAGGTTTGGCTCCTGGATGACGGATCCGCTGGCGCCTGAAGGAGATACCCGGGTAAGTACAGCACACAGTAACATGATTGGGTTTGAAATGCGACTTTATGACAGTGTCTAATCTGGTTGTTGAAAAAGAATTGGACATTTAAAGCTTTTGGTCGAACAGTGGAGCTGGAAACAGTTCGGGTAACCAGTTGGGTAAGATATATCTGCCAAAAACAGTTGATGGAAAACTTTTCCTATTTTACCACTTCTGATGTTTATTTATTTTTTTTTTAGATATTTTCTATTTGATAATTGGCAGAATCATAGGAGAAATAATATTGTAGAGTTTTTTTTTTTTTTTTTATCTTAGTTTCATAAGTTCAGACATACTAAGATTGCTGTGCCTTGTACCGTTTTGGGAAAACCCAGAAGCATGAGCATGGCTTTGTGGAGAAATTTATTTCCACAAATCTGAGTCAATTGGAGTTAGTGTCAGCAGTAACAGTTCAGTTAGGTCACTGTTTCTTAATAAAACTTAGTTTGTTGAAAATATTGAAATTATTTTTGATTTATTCACTCTGGAAAACTGAACATGGAGAAAATCCTAAAAAGACCAAAACATTTTCTGCCCAGTTTAATTATTCCCATACTTATCTGGACATGGAAATAGCTAAAAATCTAATTTTAAACTTTGGTAATAATCTTATTTATTTCCAGAATATCAAGAAAGCATATGATCAAAGCTGTTAACTTAAGTCATACACAGTTTGCCAGTTGGCAAAAATTCCAATTTGGATTTTAATAATGATTAAAATAGCATTAATTATGATAGACGTAAAAATGTTGACTATCTGTCTTTTGTGACCGGATCTACAGCTGACATTTTCTTTTTAGAGGGAAAAAGGAAGTCTGCTTCTTTTGCCCAGCAGGTGTGCAGTACACAGGTACAGCTGGTCACTCTAGCATTTCTTTGGCCTCTTAATAAAAGAGGCCAAAGAAATGCCAAAGAAAACTGTTCCTAAGGCATAGGAACAGTTTGATTAGACATTTTGGAACTTTGCTAATCAAAGCTTATCATAATCTTGGGATGCCTTATTATTAATGGTTATGGTCCATGCAAAACTAATTCTTTTTGACTTTTTGTTTTAAAGAGTTACCAAAGTAGGCCTTTGTGACGTTGCTGCCGGTGTTGTAAGTTACAAATGTGCTAATATACAAACTTAATCAGAAGTTTGATTGCCTGTTAAACATACTCTCAGATGGAAATTGTCTTCTGCAACCAACAGAACTTGTCATTTTCGTTCTCCAACATCTTCAGCTTCCAGCAGATAAGTTGCAACTAAATATGTCAGCTTTGGCATTTGCTAATTAGCTGCAGCTCTAAAATCTTTGACAAGCAGAAGACAACATTAGACTTCAAAGCTTGTTCTCTACCTGACTACTTCACAAACAATTGTGACTCCAAAGCTGCAGCTATTCTTTACAAAAAGAAAAAGTCTACTACTCCGAGAGCGAGTTGCGTTAGCCGTCAGGTTAGCCTGACCAGCACTGCTTTTGTAGCCAATTGCATCAACTTCCCTTTTGCATAGCAGGACTTGTTTTGGCTCAGGAGATACATTTCCCACCAATACACTTACGCTTATTATCGGCCCCGTGTTTGTCATATTCAATTTTGGTGTATAATGATGATGCCTACTTGGCAGAGCTGGGAAAGTTTAAAAGTTTCCTGGCATGAACTTAGCTTTAAAGGATAAGTTCAAAAATGTTGAATTTGTTGTTTTCAAATGATGTCAGCGATACTGGGAAGCATGTAAGTGCTTTGTCTCTCAAACAATGGCGTTATTTATAAATTCAGATCAAACATACATGTAGCTGCCCCCACTTTTGAAAAGCTTGTCCTCTCAGCATTGTAAGGTGAGGGATTCTCAGTAAGACACACATCACTGCAGCTCTGAGAAAGAGAATGCCATTTTGAAGAATGTAAATAATGTTGCCAGAGCAGAATGGGCATTAGATGCCCCAATATGAGATTAAAGTGTTCTTGGCTTGGTCAGTTGGAAAGATAACACTGCTTAGCTGACTGTTTGCTGGCTGCTCAAATAAAGCAGTTGTTTTGCTGACTGGGGAGTAAAGCCAGTTATGAACAGGACAGGGGTTATGGCTGATCTGGAAGGTTAATGTTACCTGCTTTTACCATCTTAACCCTTTCATGCATGAATTATGATCCTTTGTGTCAGGATTTTTTAACAATATTTTTTTTATTTTCTTAGGCATAAAAAAAAAAGGTAGGAATTTTTTTTATTATTATTTTTATTAGGTGATCAATTGTAATTTTCTCCAAATACAAAGTTGTTATATGAAAAATACATCAGTAGTATTGTTCTTTAGGGGTTATCGGATGTCACAATATTTTTTTTACCTGCAAAAGTCGTCTACAGTAGAAGGAGGGACCGGGTCGGCTGGCATGCTTTTTTGTCTGTCGGCCATGTTGGATTTAACAAAAATAATTTCTTGCATTTGCAGCAGATGGCCAGTAGTTGATAGAGTATTTTATGATGCATTGGTGTCCACTTCAGTGGTCTGTGTGCATTTATAACATAAAAATCCACAAGTCGCACAAGAAAATGGCTTTTAGATAGCTGTCCACTGTAGTGACCACTATGAATGAAAGGGTTAAACCAGTCTTTATGTTTATTAGGGATCATGGCCTGCCAGCATAATTATTTGTGGCTGGTTCTGACCCAGACCGTCACCCTCAGATGAAAGGAAATTGTTTGGGATGTTCAAGTACAATTCTAGACGCACCAAGGCTCAAGTCTGCCAGGGACTAGAACCTCTTGAAAGACCAGTATGACTGTCTGAAATGAAACTTTGCATGACCATCATGTCTCCTCTGGCGGTGTACAGACCAAGAAAGAAGTTCCTACTTTAAAATATACATATTTAAGCTGCAAATAGCATCTACCCACAAGGCTAAGCCAAGTAGCATTATAGATTTATTGTCAGATGAGACAAAGATTAGTTTATTCGGTCACACTGACAAAAACGCTTGAAGAAGATGAATATTAAGTGTGAAAAACTCTTTCCCCAAAGTTTCAATCCTTTTTGTTTCAGCTTCAGTCCTGCTGAAAATCTGCAGTCTGAGTTTAAAAGCCAGGTCTGTGCAAGGAAACCAACTAATTTAACCAAACTCTACCAGACCCTGCCATGAAGAGCTGCCTAATATACAGCCAACATCATACGACTGCCTTGTTGATGGCTTCAAATCTGTGCAACAAATTCTTATTTTAGAAGTCATTAAACCTGTATGTTGGAAAAATAAAAGGTTAAAGGCCCAAGGTAAATATGACATTCATGATTAAGACGAGTGTACGCAAAATTACAGAAACAGCTGTTACTCATATAATTATGATACACTACAAAGAAAACGATTGTAAGATTTTAATAGGGACGTCGGGCCTTGAAGAGGATGGAGCTCGATAAGAGATAGTCAATTATTTAATTATAACACCTTCCTTTAGAAAGTTGTTTAAAAAATAACACATTCCATACAGCCTATGAGGCAATCTAACATTAGAGTGAAGAAAAATGCTAAGAATTTAGTTGAAGTGTTTTATGGGGGCTTTGTAAAGACTAAAATCTCGATTTTGATCAAAACACACCAAAAGGCGAAATGGCACAACAGTGTTTACTTGGAAGAAGTGGACAGTCTCACTCGACCTCTTTTTCTACTCCAGTGTGTTTTATCCTGTTCCAAGGGGACCTGCTCCCTGCATGTGACTGGCATTCACGAATCAGTCACAGCAGCAGGGGGTACCAGGTGGTGAAAGAGCCTTAGCCATATCAGTTCCGCAGAGACGGAGAAGGTATTAGTGGCTCTGGAATGGCAACCGCAAAAGGAGCCAACAGGAAGCAGGGTAAACAGCAGCTGAAGCAGGACGGCATTATCCTGGCAGGCTCTGTCAGTTGCCATTCTGAGGATGACATCAGGATTGTTTTTTTTTTTTTATGATTATTATTAAAAGCTTTGTTGGCTCAAATAAAAAAACTTGATTAGGATGCTTCTTTATTATGACACTTAATTTTGACCATGAGGCAAATTTCAGCATTCGTCTTTTCTTTTGATTCTGCTCAGGTTTGGTACATGGACGGCTACCATAACAACCGCTTTGTTCGGGAGTACAAGTCCATGCATGACTTCATGACGTCGGACAACTTCACGTCCCACCGGCTGCCGCACCCGTGGTCGGGGACGGGCCAGGTGGTCTACAACGGCTCCATCTACTTCAACAAGTTCCAGAGCCACGTCATCATCAAGTTCGACTTCCGCACCTCCTCCATCAGCAAGTCCCGGCAGCTGGACTATGCCGGCTTCAACAACGCGTATCACTACGCCTGGGGAGGCCACTCGGACATCGACTTGATGGTCGACGAGGGGGGCCTGTGGGCCGTCTACGCCACCAACCAGAATGCCGGCAACATCGTCATCAGCAAGCTGAACCCCAACACGCTGCAGATCATCAAGAGCTGGACCACCAACCACCCCAAGCGGAGCGCCGGCGAGTCGTTCATGATCTGCGGCACGCTCTACGTTACAAACGGATACTCGGGAGGAACCAAGGTTTATTACGCATACTCCACCAACTCCTCGACTTACGAGTACATTGACATTCCCTTGCAGAACAAGTACTCTCATATCTCCATGCTGGACTACAATCCTCATGACCGTGCCCTCTATGCTTGGAACAATGGCCACCAGGTGCTCTACAACGTGACACTGTTTCACGTCATCCGCTCAGAGGAACTGTAACAGAGGAGGATTCAGTAAGGATAGATAAACGTTGTCCTTGGGAAGAAGGGGAAAAGACAAACAAACTCATTCTATTCAATCTCTGAAAGAAGAGACCATATCGAGAACATCTTGTTAAAACAAAGAACTTGTGAAAGACTGCATTGTCCGTGAATGCAAAATGCATTGAATGTGTACATGAACACAAATCTATCATTGAAGTGTTTCATTCCAAAATTAGATGTTACTACTGGAGAAATACTGCAATATTATTTATCTAAAAAAATATATAAGATCATTGAAATGAATATTAAGGTTTTGTAAATAAATGACTCAAGATGACTTTTTGATTTTAATGGTGTGTTTTTATTTTGATAGCTGCCTTTAATAGTGGTACATTAGAGGCATTTTTATTTTGGAATGAAACTCTTTAATCGTTTGTTGTCTAGAAAAAAGATGATTGTAAAAATAGAAAATATATTAGACTCAAAATAGTAAGAACAGATGCCAATAAAAGAAAATACCACGCCTTTTTTTTATATAAGCAAATATCCACCTAAGGTCATTCCTGTGGCTCCTCTCAAATGGACTTTTCCGTGGTCGACAGGGGAGGGTCAGGGGTCAGGAGGGGATCACGGAACAACGACTGTTGGCTACAAACTGTAGGATCCTCACTCTGACCAAGGTCCTATGGATAAAAGTGGAATGTCAGTCTAGTCAGAGGACTGGATATCCAAGAGGAAGCGGGTCTGTCATATCATTTTTATCAAAGTACAGTAGCAAATCTAAAGTCTGTAGAGAAACAATAACATCTACTAAAAGACCTGAAGGCACTGACTGTTGATCGCGCTGTTTTTTTTTTTGTTTTTTTTTATCTGATTTTTCTGTATCAGTGATTATGTGTTGAAACGGATTTCTTTGCATGATTGTTTTCTATAACTCCAGTCTGCTCTGCTGAATGTCCTTTGCTGTACGATACTACAAATTTAAGCGAAAGGGAGTTGGAAGAAGGCAAAACACAATTAAAAGATTTTGCTAATATTTTATTATTTTTTTTAGTTTTCCCTCGGCTTCTCCCTGTGTAACGTCTGCTTCTTTTGCTTCTGTTTCTTTACCTCCATTTTAAATGTTCTTGTACTATTCAGCCGCTGGTCTCCTTGCATTTATTTTTATTCCACTGTCGGAGGAATCTAGTTAGCTCGCTGATCTATGAAGTTAAAAAAAAACCCCAACAACAACAGAATTTCTGACTTAATGCATTGTTGGTAAGGGAACCTGGTTCGCTTATCTTCATCTCACATGAGCCTGAAGTGGTCAGGGGTTTACATTAAAAGAATAATCCCATCTCATAACTTGTATCCCCCCCCACTGCGAGTGGAGCGTGTTTGTTAAATGTACGTGTACCCTTGCTAAAAACAAAAGCTTTTCACTCTTTTTGCGCTTTGCTGGACATGTATTGTATCTGAAATGAGATGGTCTATGAATCGTGTCAATAAAACAGAGAAATCTGGTTCTCGGGTTGTTGCTTTTAAAAGTTACAGGCATCTGTTAGACAGCGTGTTTGGTTTAAATTGATGTTCAAGCTCATATCAAATAGTGAGAACATCTTTTACTGCAATATTCTTTGAGGAGCATTCTAAAGAGTCATAAACAGTGCAAAATACTGAGTGTGTGTACAGCAAAAAATGCTAAATTCACTGTTTGAAGCGAGCGTGAAGAAAATGAAAGTTTCAACAATTACACGTTGTTTCTCCTGGCTGTGGTAAAGCAAGACATTGTCATATACTGACAATGTCTTCACATGTTGAAACAGAGCAACCATTTGTTTCAAGATCATTAAGTTAGTATATTTGTTAAATCTTTTTGTTTAAAAACATTCCAACTTTAATCTGATGAGAGTTCTTTGTTTTCTACAAGCCAGAATTTCCTGTTGCAGATGATTGGAAACGATGCAGTAAAAAATGTGTTGTGATAAAAATTTGAAAATAATATGCTAATTAGAAAAGCATTACTTCAAAAGTATCTGCGAGTGTCATTTGAGCCAAAACTATGTTGTTTTATGACCAAAAAAATGCACCAAACAGCAACAGTTGTAGTCAAAATTGTAGTCATATCATTGCAGTTGTACTATATGTGAGTTCAACCCTAAAAATGTGTTCAGATATTTTGTAAATATCAAATCACAATATAAAAACATGATAATCATTAGTTATTAACATTTTTTTTCACATATTTATAACCAAACTAACATCCAGTTGCTACTTTCTTATTGTTAAACCTTAAGTAGATATGTTACCCAGAAAGAACTGATGGCTTGACTTAGGGAAGACGTCTGTGTGAAAATAAAGATGTCATCTACATGTAGGAATACCTTCCCGGAGCAAATCTTGCGTTCTTTGTACTCAGAAGTTGCAGTTCATAAGTTCTCAGCCCAGCCACTGGGCCAACCAATAATAGCACCAAAGCAAACAGCAACTGATTTCAACATCCAACATAGCGTTCTTAATTTGGATGTGATGTCGTTTCGCATGGAGAACCGATGTTTACACAGCTGATAAACTCAGATTGCTGAAAGAAGTTTTTCAACCCTTAATATTTTTACAAATAGTTTCAATTAGTTATTAATGAAAATTCAAATGCTTTAAGCAGCTTTGGCAATCTAAACACTGCGTGGTAGTTATCAGCGACTAACTTGATGTTAAGGAACTAGAAATGATAGATGATTAAGGGCAGAAAAAACTTGCTCATCCTTAATATGGACGAGAAGGTTCAGTCAACGAGAGGAGTTCTGATAGCGTAACAAGAAAAGGAAAACTGCCAAACAGTTCAGCCAATTGTTATCTAAAAAGCACTGGACTCCCTCCTGCATTTAGAAAATGTTCGTTCCATTAGTCATCAGATTAGTCACATTTTGAATTTCATATGAAGTTCTTAATTTAGTCTGCAGTTCATTCTGAACCTGAAGTATCGTCTCCCTGCCTCTGTCCATGATCCGTCTATTTTACTTAAGAATATGGAAATAATATCCCTGACTCAGGGAGGGTTGTAGTCTTTAACCACAACCCTCATGAAAGGAACATGTTTTGTCTCTTTAAATTTGATGTTAAACACTTCTTTTACGTATGTTTTGTAGTAATCTACCACAAACAAGCCACGAGGGCTTTCTCGTTCTTCCTCGCTGCATCTGCTTCTACTTTTTGAAGCCAGACCATCTTCCTTTTGCTCACTCAACAGTTTTACCATCTTTGATTTGCTCTCGATCACCTCAACTGCCATCTTTCTTTTTCTCCTTCATCATTCAGTCAATCGTTCACGCTCTTTGTTGCTCCCATCCTCCCCCCCACTGTCTCTCAGTCCTCTGATGTTGCAATCGATGAATAAATGATTGCTTCTATTTTCACTCACCTGACACAAACTGATCTACACACCAGAATAAGGGGGGGGATAAAAAAATATTTTTTTTTTTGGAGACTGAGAGAGAAATAAACTTGCACGCAGAAGTAGCGTGTTCCTCGGAGGATCTCGCTGCACATGACACAGCGAGCTGTCACTCAGCAGGGGAATATATTTGCATCTTCAAGCAGCGAGGGGCGCGTTAGGAAACATATCAGCGCCGCCTGTAGCCTCCATTTCTCAGCAGCCACATCACAACCTCATACACCCTTGGATCTGACAGTTACACTTTATTTCATCATTGTGCATGTTGGCCCTCTCTGACAATTATTTCACACTCGCCCAGGATTTCTTGAAAGCGAAGTCGGGTAATTAGCTTGTGCATACCTTGCCCTTTTGCTGCTATCGCTGTAGCATTAATTCTGAGACAAAAGGAGGAAGGCAGTGAGGGGTTTGACCTCACCGTGCGGGGCGCCGCACGCCTCAAAGTTCAAGATCCTGTCAGGAATAAAAAGTCAGAGTGCTATTACCAATTACAGGTTCTTAACATTTTATGAACACTGCGCTACATTTTGACAGATTGTTGGGAAGACGTTTCTTAAATTCTAACCAAATATTTATGACTTTTGCCTCTTTTTAAGCCTTCAAACGTTTATTAAATCTGACAAACTTGCTACTTAAGCTGATCATCCAAGAAAGAGTTTGTTACTTCTTTGCATAACAGTGCAAACTCTGGAAGACTGGATGAAGAGACACATCGATTTTCAAGTTTTGCCAGAGATTATCCATTGGAAATAAGTTGAAAGCCACTGTAGCACAAAGATATTCTTTGACCTAAAGCAGGTATTTCTCACCAGTCTTCAGGACTGCACCTCTATCTGTGTGGTCGGGTTTATTGTACCGCTGCAAGATAAAGCTTCACTGCACTCTCAGGTCTTTTGCAGCAGGTTTTTTTCTGGGTGTTCTTCCAGGATTGGCTTATATTAGGCTTCATCCATCTTCCTATCCACTCTTTCCAGCTTCCCTTCTCGTAACCCCACAGCATTACAGTGAAGGGTTCGCTTTCTGTTGCAGATTGTGTTTCGCATGCAGGCCAAAAAGTTACTTTTTGATTGTATTGGACCAGACCACCTTCTTCCAAGCGTGTTCTATATGTTTTTTACATTCGTAGAGGGAAATAAAACTCATAAGCACTTTCAGTTTCATCATTGCCACTCTCTAATGATATAAAATGATTCTGTTTCTGATTACCATGGGCCCATGAGCTGCTTCTTTGCTTGAAGCTCTCATTAAATTGTCCCTTTCAATTTAATATGGTCAAGTTTTGGTTGGTTTGTAGTTCTGTCATTCTTGTTACATCTCTTTAGTCTTTTCAGGGCTAAAGAGATAATCACTTCAAAACACACCAACACCACCAGCATGCTGCAAATCACAGTGTTTTACTTAAACAAATATTTATGTTTTGTTGCACCTAAAAAAACAACCTGTACTTTTAATTAGTTCTACTTAACCTAATGACTCAGTTTTTACTTTTTATTAAGATTAATTGTGAACCATCCAGGGATCAGAAGCAGTCATAATATATCTCTGGCCCTGAGACTGCGGCAATCACTGTGAGTCCTTTCAAATTAAATACACTATGGCACATCCAGAGATTTTATTTATTTATTTATTTATTTCAAATACACTTCCCTTTATTTGGTTTCGTTTAAAATATTTTCTCTCCAGATTCATCCCACTGGCCCAGAAAGAGAGCAGAAACGATACACACATTTTTACTGAGGCTAGGGGCGACATCGGAGCAAAGCCTATTTCAAGCCAAGTGTGGTCTGGAATAACAGCCGATAATAAATCAATGGGACCATAAAGACGGGGTCTGAGAGAGGAAAAACAACAGCGATAAAGACGATTCGTTTTAATTACAGTGCAATAAAAAGGCAAAGCAAAAATAAAGTCAGATGTCCCCTTTGTGATTCTCAATTTGGCAGTAATATTTACAATTGTGTCCTTGTCAGCAGTTCAGCCACCTGCTCACTCACAAAATGTCCCCTAATTAGCATTTTTGTAAATGCGTGGCTCTTATATGGGCGTACATACACACTTGCGGGGTTGCGTTCCGAAAAGACGAAATCCGTGAAGTAGTTACCTTTATTTTTTTTTACAATTATTATGCAGCATAATTAAATACTCTACAGTGAAACCAAATAACAAAACCTGTTTTCAGGTCAGCGGATGTGCGTGTGCATCAATCGGGCCTTAATGTCATCCGGAGTCATATCATCAAAGCTGTGGTTCGATTGGCTGTAGCATGTGCGGCCTGCTGCGATAGGATGAAGTTCCAAACACCTTAAAATGACACAAAATATATAAAATGTTCTTCCTATACTATTATAACTGTTCAGCTACCACATCTATTATTAACAGCCTTCCAGTGGACAACGAGGTGAGCTCACGGTTGTCCGGAACAGTTAGCAA
>CAEGAE010001098.1:0-60961 GCA_903067095.1 Girardinus metallicus
GTCCTGGGGTTTTAAACGACTGTCCTTTTTGTGGTTTGTCTGAGAGTGTTTCATGTTTTTATGGATTGTGTACGGTTGAGTGGTTTTTAAAATTTTTTAACGAGAATTTTTAGCCTCTTTGGCGTGGTTTTTTACCAATTCCATTTTTATCAATGGTGTGCATTACAGTCGAGCCACTAGCTTTAAAACCCGGATTTTAAATTATTTAATTGCCGAAGCAAAAATGGCTATTTATTGAACTCGAAGGGACAAAATGCAGGCTGGACCTCAACTTGATGCCGTGGCTCTGTGGAAGTGTAACATCAAGGCCAGGTTGAGGTTGGAGTTTTGCTTCCACAGAGCCACCGGGGATTTGAAGGGTTTTTTACAATTGTGGGGTTTTAAGAGTGTTTTGTGCACCGTTTCTAATCAGGAAGAACTAAAATATAACAAGCTGCTGTTGTGAATATTTATTGTGTTTTAGTTTTCCTGACCTTATTATGTAACAGTATCTATTGTTAAATTATTGTACAATAAATGTTTTGTTAAAAAAAAAAAAAAAAAAAATCTTCTTCTTTTCCTTCTTCTTCTCTGATTTGGCTCCTGCAAAGTACTCCACCCTCCCCCTCCCCTCCATTCTTCCCAAGAATGTAGTTTCAATAATAATGCATTAAGTGGGCTGAGTACTCCAAACACTCAGAGCTTCCTCTCCCAGTAAGTGCACAACTAGTTCCTGCTTGCTGCTGAAAGCATCTTACGCACACGGCCCTCCAGAGTGTGAAGAGTTTGACGCCTCCTTTCGCCTCACACACACACACACACACACACGCACAGCAGTCACTCCTCACACTAACCGTGATTCTGGAGGAACAAACCAAAATGCTGTCAGACTTTTTTTTTTTTTTCCTTTTTCTTTTTCTTGGTGCAGGCGTCCTGCGCCACATCTGAGTTGTGGCGTTTCATTGTGCTGGTGTCTGCTGGAGCCAGCAGCATGGTGCGGCTCTGAGCAGGGGGTTAAATCCCCCATAAGAACAGCGAAAGGTCACCAAATGCTGTTGTTTATCAGCCGTCCTGAAACGAAGCGCTGAGCGGGTATCCTGCAGATTGATTTGAGCCCCTCCATGTCTGCCGCATCGCAAACACGCCGCCGCGCTTATCTGTCAACCATCACCGTCTGCACAAGTCCAGGGAAAAAAAAAACAAACACTGCACATTTCAAGCGTTGTCTTTAATTGATTGATTGACCAGACATGGCACCAATCAGTGGATTCCTGGTCAATAATTATAAATAAATGTATGTTGCGTGTTTTTGCATTATTGTTCTAGTTTCTACAGCAAACATCTTAGTACACTAGTAATAAAACAAAACTGACTTACAAGACTTTTCAGCAAGACAAGCTTTTTTTTTAAGTCAATAATTCCTTAATATTGATTTTAAAAAGTATTAGTTCCATTGATTATTTCACTTATAAAATGTCTTATTATAACTACAATTATTTGATGGAACCAGTACCTTTTTAAATCAGCATTAAGGATTTGCTGACTCAAAACAAGCTCTTATATCTTGCTGACAAGTTACTTATGAATTACTTAGTTCATTGTTTCTACCAGACCAAAATTACGTGGTAATATTTTGTGTTTTTACAGTGCAAGTTTCCAAATAACATCTCCAAAATGCTTTCAGCATCAGTGCCTTATATTAAAACACATCTATATTAAAACTTCTCATTCTAGACTGAACAACATTTAAAGTGCTGCAAAGCTGAAACATTTTAAGAGGAGCTAAACAGTGAGAGTCTTTGAGATCGTTTTACTTCTTTGCTGTTGCTTTCGGCTAATGTTTGATGAAGCAGAAGAAATATGATCCCTCTTGTTCAGTTTCATCAGAACACGATTGCTGCAGTGTTTCAACTTTTAGCTGGATTTTGTGGACTTCCTGATAGCAAAGAATTAGAGCAGTTCAGCCTTGAAGTCACAAGTGGACAAAGTGGCTTTTCGGCGTCACTCCTGGACAGAATATTTCTAATTTTGGCAATAATCACGAGAGATGAAACATTAAACTTGTTTAATATGGGACTTAAATGACATGTTCAGAGGCCATGTAAACTATCCTGATCAAGTTTAAGCAGTTTCTTTTTCAGAGGTCCAAAGATCTGATTTGTCAGAAAGCTGAAAAGTTTATTTTTTTCCAGGTTTTTATGTCTTGAGAACATGCCTGTAATCTACCTAACTGATTTGATTCATCAGGATTTATGCATCAATAGAGCAGAGTATCATCAGTTGGAACTTTTCTGATCCTGTCTGATTTCAATTGAAAGCAGATATACAGAACTGACCCAAGCAAAATGTAGTTAGTTACTGGCTCTGTTACATTCACAATGACCAATATGCTAAAGCTCATTTTGAAAAATAGACCTTAAACAAAAACAAACGAAACATTTTGTTTTGTAATTTCTCCAAAAAGTCAATCAATATTTACCCAGAATTTGGGTGTATACCTTATTAGTGTTGCTTATTGGCTTTGTTATAATTAAAATGACCAAAATGCTAATGCTAATTTTCAAAAACAAAAGAAAATTCAATCGTTTTTAGTAATAAAAGTCAATATTTACCCAGAATTCATGTGCAGACCTTGATAACGTCGGTCATCGCTTTCGTAGCCTAACATCCTAGATCCGAACTCATCGGGATGCTAGCAACGGCAGAAACGCCCGCCATCTTTAACTTTTTCCACCAACAGCTCAAAAGTTCAAGAAGAGAGAAAAAAAGGAATTTCTCGGTGTCTTCGGAGTTCAAGCTATTAAAAAGCACTAAATCAAGATGCCAGTTGGCTCAGCAAAGGACTGTGTGATTTGGCATTATCTTTGCAATTACGAGAGAGGGGGAAGGATCTGCCTAAGATCTCTACGTCTATGCCCTTTACACACACACACACACACACACTGTGAGAAAAGGAAGCACTCCAGGGAGACAAAATACACCTGAGGGATATCCCCTGCCTTTTTACTTCATGGCTCTGCGCAGACTCAGTCTGAAATGAACTTAAATACCGTAATAATATTAAAAGGAAGTGGGTGGAGGTGAAGGTGGAGGTGGGGTTTTAAGGGCGAGGACACTTTGTGTTCATCTGAGTAGTTATTTCTGCTAATGACTCTGCTGCTGTCTTTCTGCAGCAGTTCTCATTGTGAATTAGAAGAAACGCCTCGGGAACCAAAGAGTTTTCACAAACACCAGAGGACAAAAGAAAAGCAAAGCAAAAACCTGGGAGAGGAGATTCCCCCCACCCCTCCTCCACCCACACCACCCGGTCGCTGACCTATAGATGTAATTATGGGACCAGTTCAAGCAGCTTCAAATATACCCCCAAGAATCCATCACTCACCCCTCGGTTTTTTCGTTTTGTTTTTTTTTTGCCTCCGTACTGATTTTTTTTTTTTTTTTAATTCTTCTTTCTTTTAAAAGGCATTACATCTCGCTGTTTCTTCATATGTCACAAAGATTCAGAGTCTGTGACCTGAAACAGCCCCGAGGAGTGCGACTTCACAGGCAGTTTCCTCCGGGACTAATGTGTTTTCAGAGCGGCGACCATCTTTTTCCCTGTTTAATGAGCTCAGTCATAAATAAATGCATGGCCTTAATTAGCCCGCGTGTGGCGGGGGCACTGGAATTAGCGAGGAGCTGGGGAGATGGAGGCTCCATGCCCGACTTCTTCTGGAGATGGTGAGCCGGGCATGGGGAGGTGGCCTTTGAGCAGATGCTCTCCTTGCTCTCTGCTGGTTGAAGCTTCCATGATTCCTTCCTTTCATGTGAGCTGTTAAGCTGCTCCTGACTGAGAGCTCCTTGGCCAGTGGTGGGGCTCAGATCGCTCTAAAGCAGCCTCAGACTGTAATCACTTTAAATACTTTATGAGGGCTAAAATTAACAGAAACTCTCTTTGATTCTGTGACTGTTTTCCTGAAAATTAAGCTAAATGATAGAATTATATCATAAATCATTATTTTAGGATTGCAGGTTTTTTTTTGGGGGGGGGGGGGTAATGCTGTGAAACTGTGTTTGGTCATTTTATTAGCTTTGTTTATTAGCTTGGTAAACCGTGTGAAACTTTGGCTGCATTTCCATTCACCACATAGTTGCAAAATGTCACATTTTCAAAATAAATTTGCTTAACCCTTTAAGACCCAAGTTTCACATCTCTGCCTGGATATTTTTGCTTATTCGAATTGTACGCAGCTCTTTAGATATCCTTTGAGTAGGCCTGTCACAATAATCAATAAATCAATTAATTGCATGATAGGTTAAAACAAACTCAATAATTTCCATTTGTATGATTTATCGTTTTACACTTTTCTTTCTTTTTTCTACCAAAAACTGGACGACAAAAGTCTTCAGTCGGGTGCTTTGGCCTCAAATAGCACTTTTCTTACTTTGGTTTTTGAGACTTCATAATTCATTTTATTTGTTGTTTCTGTTGTTTTGTTAATTTATTTTGGATATTTAAAATGTCTGCCAGTTTCAGTGATAAAAGTTCTTTTGGATTTAAGGTTTATTGATCTTTGAGGATGTGTTCTTGCATTATTTTGCCATTAACATTATATCATTTGAAATTGGTCTCAAAACAATATTATCGTTTATCGCAATAACTTCTGGGACAATTTACCGTCATCGTGGCAGGCCTACCTGGGAATAAATATATTTGCTCATTTATCCATAAGAAATGGAACTTTCAATATCTAGCAAGTTATTTTAGCAGTTTACCGTCTATTAAAAGATTGGCCCTCAGATTAATTTCACTCCTTGCTAATGTGGGAGTGAAATTACCGTAATAACCCAATATTGGCTGGACAGCGCAACATCTCCCCTTTCAGAAACCATTTGAATTTTTCAGATAGTGCAAAGTGTGGCGGAATTACGGTACTGAAAATTTGGCTGGATCGTCACTCATCCGTTCGGTCTCAGAGGGTTGATAGACTCATAACAATCCTGAAAAAAAATCTCACATTTTTCGATAAAAAGTCGGTGGGGTTTTCTGGCCCTACTGAAATTGGTTTATTTAACAAAGCTGCAATGGAAACACTTTTTTCGCCAGTCACATGATCAACACCAGGATGTTGCCGCTGGCGCAAACCAAAAAGAAGACAACTGGAAGTAGTTGGAGGATGTTGGCGCGACATGTTTTTTAATGACATCGTGTGAACAAACCCATTCACACATGATTTAAATTGCGATTGTTACTTAACGGGAACCGCAATTGAAAAGTTGTGTTTTTTCGACTTTATCGCAATTCTGACAAAGTTTTGCGGTCGTTGCTAATGGAATCGGAATCATGTGTACAGCGGCATCCGTGTGTATTCCCCAGAAAACACAGATTAAATATGAGATTTCCAAAAGCTTCCCAACTTTTTCAAATTCAACATGTTCATGACAGGCAAAGGTTGACAGCTAGAATTAATAAAATCATGGATCACATTTTTGAGTTTTAACTTCGCAGACTCAAGTCAGGGTTGATCAAGCTGAACATCAGCCGACTCAGGCCCCTGGTTACCAGAGATGTAACCACATGTTTGTGAAGCACAAATAATTGTTTAGCCCTAAATACCATGGCTTAGCAGTTGGTTCTGTTCTGACCCGGGTTCTTGCTGCTGCTCTAGTACTAGGAAGGTTCTGACTGAACTCCACTGTTAGACGTAAAAACTTACAGCAGGAGGAAAATGCTGATACTTTGATCGTACAATTAACCTTTAACCCTTTGCACAACATAAAGTGGAGGTTATGAATCTATACCCTACTGTTGAGCTCCGCATCTGACATTAGAAGACGACCCGTAATCTATATAACATCCATGTACAGGGAGAAAGGAAGCAGCGCAACAATGAACAAAACACAAACTTCTTTGCGCCAAATTTTATTATAGTATCTTCAGTGTTTCTATTCTCATATGACAGTACTTTAAGATGATGCCTTGATCTTTACAATCTTTACGCCACACCTGGTAATTCCCAGTGAAGTTGAGGGACAGCACCCAGTGATGCACGAGGAGAAATGTTTCCACTGACTTCATGACTGGCCTCAGGCCTAATGGGTCTACATTACAGAATGCAGATATGGAAACTACATGCAAATGTTTGCTTTTGTCTAATTAAACACAAGTTTACGACTTGTTCAACTGTTCAGTTGATCAATCGTTTATTTGAATGGCATTTCAGTTCAAAGTGCTTTACATCATGAAAAACACATTATACTGTTAACAATTGTGAAAACCAATCATCAGACATCACACTTTGTCAAGTGCCATTGTTTAAATCATCAATACTCGACAAATGTGTCGGTCAATGTTCCAGTTGTTATGGGTCGAAACAGATCTGGTTTTTAGCCTTGATTTAAAGGAACTCAGTGTTTCAGTTGTTTTCTGGAAGTTTGTTCCAGATTTGTGGTGCATAGAAGCTGAATGCTGTGTCTCCATGTTTGGTTCTGGAAGGTTGACCCAACAACAGCAGATCTTGAATGTATTGTGGTACTAAGATGTTCAGTGATCTATTTACCAATAACAGTATTTTAAAGTCTATTCTCTGAGCTACAGGGAGCCAGTGTAGGGACTTTAAAACTGGTGTTTTGTGCTCTATCTAACTGGTTTTAGTCAGAATGGTAGCAGCAGCGTTCTGGATCAGCTGCGGCTGGAGGACTGATTCTTTAGGCAGACCTGTGAAGACGCTGTTGCAGTAATTGATACGAATAAGATGAGTTTCTCTAGATCTTACCGAGACATTAATCCTCTAACCCTGGAAATGTTCTTTAGGTGATAGAAGGCCGACTTTGTAGCTATCTTTATGTAGCTCTGAATGTTCAGGTCAGAGTCCATCACAACACCCAGGTTTCGGGACTGACCTAGTTGTAATACTTTCTAGTTGTAATAACTGAAGCTGTGCGTTGACTAGACCGTTCCTCTTTAGGTCCAAGGATGACTGTTTCTGTTCCCCTGGAGAAAGTTATGGCACATTCACACATTTATTTGTTCTAAACATCTGTTCAGAGTTGGTATGGTTTCAGAATCACCTGGTGAGACCATAATGTACAGCTGTGTATCATCTGCGTAGCTATAGTAACCAATCTTCTGTATAGTAATCAACTGTTCAACTTTCTAGTCTGGTTTACAAAAGGCTCCTCCACAGCAGTAGAAAGCACCACAGGTACACTTGGTTAAAAACTGACTTGTGACCTGAAATATTCACATTTGGATAAAAACAAGTGTGTAAGTTTCTGAAGGCTGTGATGACTAATTCTGTTTCCAAACGGCGCGGCTGTGAGAAGAGCGGAGGGCGTCGCTCCCCTCTATGTGGATGACGACCTGGCTTCGCTGTGATAAAAGCAGAGAGGGGTGCCCTGATCTCTCCGCCGCGGTCCGGAACATTACCACTCTGAACCACACGTACAGCTCTGATACGGCTCACTCTGCCATCTCACCACACATCGACATTTGTCCCAAACAATTTGCGGAGAGTGGTCCTCGGATTTGGATTGTAAAAAAAAAAAAAAAAAACATTAGGACCAGACATTAGTAATATTACAGGGCCATATGTGTGGCAGACCACTGAGGTCACCTAACACTGAAGGTCACCTTTTTTTTTTTCAGTACAAATTATTAAGTGCTTCCCCCTCTAATCAGATGAGATGTCCCACATACTGCCCAAGCACATAGCAACCAGTTTATTTATAGGTTCCAAACTGAAATGACCAGTTGGTTTAATTTAATAGTGAGCAATAGGATTATACATGGAAACAAATTACCTAAGTGGGGGTACTCAGTACCAAAATCTTTTAACAATGATGGAAACCACGGACATGATGTCTCCCAGTATTATTTCATTATTGGGCTTAGCTTCTGCATCTGTCAGCTACGACTGGCTTCTGGATGGGCCCAGCCTGTGTCCAGACTGACGCACAGCTGCTAGCGGCTCACAGAGAACCAACGCCCCACCCCGGCCACTGCTCTCTCTGGGGTCAGAGACAGGAAGGGCAGGGTCCCGTCTCACCAGAGAGCACACACCCTGTTACCCAATTACAATTTCTGTTTTCTGGCCTGCTGTGGTCAGAAGAAATTACATGCACTATCTGCTGATTATTAGACCCTTCTTTTTTTTTTTTTCCTCCCCACTTGTGGTAGTAAACATTCCCTCTGACTCCAAGCTCACTAAAACGTCACAAAGAGTCCACATTGGTCAGTAAAAACATAAAAGCCTTACTGATGCACAAAGAAATCAGCTGGTATCTGGATTTGGGTGAATTTTAGGTTGATCTTTTTCTGACCAGTAAACACAAAGGGTCAACAGACGGCAATAATCTTCTGTGTAGCAATTGTCACAGCGTGAAAACAAACAAAAATAAGGAAAATGTTAGCTATTTTTAGCCTCAGACTAATTCAAACACAAAGAAAAGTTCACATTAGTCGGTATGAGCACAGAGAGATCAGCTGGTAACCGGATTTGGAAGATTTCTAAGTTGATTATTTTCCAACAAGAAAACGCAATAGGTCAACAGACAGCAACACTCTTCTGTGTAGAAGTAGTCACCAAAACCAAAAAAATGTTAGCTATTTTTAGCCTCAGTGGGAAGTCAGAGAAGGCACAGAGGTGTAAGAAGCAACTTGGCTTTCTAAGGAAAGTTCCCTATGGCATGTCAAGACATGTCTGTGGTTCACTGAGAGAGAGCAAGACTTTCACTCTGTAACAGGAAGGCTAAACAAAGAACAGCAAAGTTGCTCTGTTTGTCTCTTTTTCATTTTCTAGACAGGAACATTCTGGATTTAGAAATGTCGGCAGCCTTTTGGAATTCGAAGAGCTAAATACCTACATTATATTGACCCTTTTCTCACAGAAAGTGGTCCGCTCCGCCATGACGGACGTCAAAACAACATATATGCGTGTCAAGTCCTTTAAAGCTAGTCAAAAACAGACGTCTGGTAGTCTTGAATCACTTTTATTTAGTTGATTTCACTGTAAAAATTGTCAGTGTTCTGCACGGATGGCTGTAAAAACAGACATGGATGTAACAAAATTGCCGTTTTGTCGTAAATCTTTTAATGAAGAAGAAAGATGGAGATGGATAGCAGCCATCAATTGTAAGGACTAGTTCCTAGTGTATTTGTGAATTTGCAGTGAACACTTTTTACAAGATAAGTTGACTAACCTTTATATTCTTTATAAGTAAGTAAGCTTAGTAAGAGCAATCAAATATTTGCTCCGGTGTAAAGGATTATGCCATAAACAGTGTTTCTATCACAGATGTGTGCGAAACTTGGTCAATATTACACTAATGTCAAAAAAAGTAATAAAAAAATTGCAGTGTTTCCATTAAATAAGAAACACAATGAAAATCATTAAAAAATATGCTGCACCGTTGTCCTATCACTTCCTGTCATCTTCTTTGTGGTTTGCACCACTGGCAACATCTGGTTGTTCATCATGTGTGAGGCAAAAAAAACTGTTTCCATTGCAGTTTTTGCAACATAAACTAATTTCACTACAGCCAAAAGGCTGCCTCATTCTCATAGCAAAACATTTTATTGGAAAACAAGAGGGTTTTTTTTTTGTTTGTTTTGAAATTGGAGTGTTTTCATTAAGCCAATTTATTTTCAAAATGTTAAATTGCGCAATTATATGGTCAATGAAAACGCAGCGACTACAGTATAAATCCTGTGGCGTGATTTCAGGCGAAGTCGGCGATTTGATCAAATCAACAAACATGTCAAAAGGAGAAGGTCTGGCTCATTTCTAAGCTAGCTATTTCAAACTATTAGCCCCAGATAGGCGAGCTACTTCCACAGAAGAATTAGATCGACTGGAACAAGCAGAAGACACGGATATATCGGCAAAAACAACCTGGGAAAACCATCAGTCGCTCTGTTCAATACGCCCGTCTCCAACATCTCAACGTGATAGACATAGGATCAATAACATATAGTAATGCTAGCTGTGCTAATCGCTAGTATTAGAATTTAAAGACTGCTTTACTTTCAAACACACTGCATGTTGCCACTTCTATTATTATGAATGATTTATCGCAGTCAGGAAAGATAGGAAAAAATAAAGATTTTTGTTGTACTGTGTTTCTATATCTTCTTGTGCAATTGGACCAGGTTACCATCAGTATCAACGCTTTACAAGACGGAAATCAGCAGCACAATTTTGATCGGTGCATCTAATAAAAACGGTGTACCAAACCATTTCCCCTTATCTGGAGCCGTGCTGGTGATAATATTTTGCCTTTTTTAATATCAAGGAATGCAATTAGACTTCAGCCTTAATATCGCAGAGGCTGTCACATTCTCAAAGTACTCGGCTATGCTTGCCAACTGCAATCAGAAATAACTTTGTCCCTTCAACTTAATGAAAAACAAGTACTTGGCCATAAACTTGTAGTCATCCCCTATCCAATCACATTGTCTTGAGTAATTAAAATGATTAGCTTAATTAGCTTAATTAACTAAATTTGACTACAGGACATGGCCATATGGTGAAGAAAAACAAAGATGGGAGCTAATTAAAGTTAAAATAATGCAGGTTTTAATTAACTCAACCCTTAGGCATCAACATTTTCAAATTTATCCAAGCTGATAATTAAAAAGTCCTCTTGCCCAAGCAACATTTCTTCTCTGAGCTAATTAAATCTGGAAATAAATTAGCAACATGACGCTCCAAATATTAATTCCTGCTAGAAGATGACTTCACTTTCTAATGAAATTAATTAGCTGCACTGGACCCTCAATCAGATGCCAGGCGCTGTCCGTGAGCATAGACCTCATGTAATCTAGCGCCGGGCGAAGGGCCTGAGGGCAGAAATTTACAATTGTAATGAACACTCTTTAACTGTGTGTCTCTCTTAATATACCAAATGAACATGTAGATCTATTTATGCCAAGAGCTTCCTCATTTATAAAGGAGTGGCAAGACCAGCTAGTTAAAACTTGCTTCTTTGCTTTTTTTATTTTTATTTTTTTTACTTTTCAGAGAGAATGTGCAGTGTGAGAGACGAAGCACAGAACCACATAGCTGCCAAGAGCGATGCCAAGACCAGCCTCAGCAGCCTGCAAGGTTCCACAGGCTGTGCCTGCGCCTGTGCCAGCCTATTACAGAGGACCCTCATGAATTCACCCTAATACACTCTCTTGGCAGCTTAAGGCGATGACACAGTGGACGGGTGGGGGGGAGGAAAAGGATGGTGGGGCGACAGTCAAATGTATCTGTCTCTGTTTCTAAGTTTTGACTTTGCCTTTTTTGTCTTTTTGCTAATAATTTTACTATAAACACAGAAGCGGCGCTGAGCAACGAATTTCACCAGCCGACATGTTGGCCCTGCCCAACATGTCGAAGGTGGCAACGTGATTTCGAATGAAATTTAAAATAAATAAATTAATTAGACACAGATTACTGCATCAGCGGAAAAGCCCGTTAGAACGTACTCAAACAGATTTTGAGATTATGCCTCCAAAAGATAAGATCGGGATGAAACTTTAATGATCCCCGCGGGTGAAAACATGGAAATTAACAAAAAAAATAAATCCCTTCGACACAACACACACATCAGGTGCGTTTTTGTGCTCTCGATGATGACATTGTGTGTATCGTTGTAGCAGTGTTCCACATTTTGTCACCTTACTACCACAGACATCAACATCCTTTGGACCAAAAGTTGAAGAAAATTCAAGATCCGTGTATTTGTGTTCTGCCTCCCTTATTGTTATGTCCCCAAATAAAATCCAGGGAAACCAACTGTCTTCAGTCACCTAATTAGTGAAGCTCACCTGTGTGTCATTTACTAAGCGCATCTAACTGTGCTATGAAGGCCTCAGATGTTTGTTGGAGGACATAAGTGCATAAAAAGCACCTGTTAATTTTAAAGCGGATTTGGTTGCAGAAAACGTTTGATACGCTTGCAAAACTGCCCAGAAAATTCAAGAGCATTTCTCAGAGGAAAGAGACTCACTGTAACTCCGGAGGAGCTGCAGAGATGTGCAAGAAGGTTCTGTGGTCAGATGAAAGAAAATATTTCATGGTCATCCTTCAAAATTGTGTAAAACTTAACTCCACATCGCCACAGCGAAACCTGGAGGCAGCAGAATTGGGGAGCGATTCTGCTGCCTCTGCTGTTTTTTCCTTCCAGTAGCTCTGGAAGGAAAAAACTGTTCAGCTTCTAGCAACGCTAAATGTACAGCCAAAGACGCAATTAAATTGGTTCAGCTCAAAGCGTATTTGAGTGCTAAGAGTAGCCCAGTCAAAGTCCAGTCCACTCAAATATTGATGAGATACCGAGTAAATTCAGAACCAGCATCGCTGATACAAATAGTAACCTGTATTGGTTACTGATTACTTAGTAACCAATACCAAGTAATCAGTAACCAAAAGCAAAAACGTTTTTGTAACTTTCAGGTGTTTTTGCGATTTTTTCCCCGCTGAATTATTTCTCTAAAACAGACAGAAACTGTAGGAGGTGTCTACATTAGTACCTTAATAACATAACATGACATTTTTCTCTAGATCAAGTGTAAAAAAAAATTATTTGAAAGCAAATCAAAAAGTCATATTTGAGGTAGAGTTCAGCAACTACAATACAAAAATAAACCAACATTTCAAGATGGTGTGGATCATACCACGCTACAGTAGTATCAATCCGATACTAGCAACTTGGTATTGGCTATAATCAATATTTTGGATCGATCCGCCCACCTTTTACTACTTTCTGGAATTTAATTTTCAAAAGTGTTTAAAAAAGTCTTGGAGAATTTTGCTTCCACTTCACAATTGTACACTAAATTGTGTTTTTCCATCACATAAAACCACAGTAAAAATACAGCGAAGGTTAAGGCGTGAAAACCCTGAAAGGGATTCAGTGCTTTTGAGGTTCGAGGCAATCAGATCTCTGCGCCTCTTTTGTGAAGAGGACGATCCTCAGCTGCATGATCAGAGCAGTTAGATTCATCACTTTTCAAAGCAAAACATGAGGAAAAAAAATGGAGAAAACCCCCCCTAAAAAAAAACGCCTGACACAAAGGAGTTCCAGCCCGATGGCGGCGGCGGCTGCTGGGGGCATTTCCACAACGAATCCCCTCGTTTCAAAGGTCGCCGCAGCACCTTGTTGAGATCTAGACATTTTCTTTGTAGCTCTAATTGCTTCTACATTCTTGACCACTTTGCCAGACGACTCGGCGCGATGAGAGCCGAGAAATAAGAGGAGCGCCTTGTTTACTGCCATCGAGATAACAAGGACAAGTCTGCGGAATAACGAAGGCCGCGGCAGACGCGGAAAACACTGCGTTTTTTTTTTTTTTTTTCCCCCCCGTTTTAATGGCGTTTAAGCGTGGAAGCCTGGGAGGAGGGAGAGGCGCTTGAAAAATGCAACTAAAGGATGGGATCCAGCGGGATCCAAATGGCAGGCGCTGCCGTCGGGCGCGATGGCGTCCCTTTGATGCGAGCTCTAACTAGCTTTAAGCTCGGCCCGCGTCCTGACTGATGTGCGCTCAGAAGAGACGGGTGCCGCTTTGTCGCGCGAGCCAAAAACTGTACCTTTAATTTCGAATTCTCTAATGTCTCAGATGGGATGACATTAAAGGCCGGGGGGGGAGGGGGGTCATTAGTGTATTGTGGCGCTCGCCCATCGCCGCGTGAGCTGGACCGTCATCTTTTTTTGGAATTTTGTCACATTCGTCAATGTTCTGCATAATGGGATGAGAAACTATTTACATATTGGATCAGAATTGCCAGAGGAGAGCATTAATTATTGAGAAAGTGACAGAATCAAAAGTGCAGCTCCGTCCCTCCCTTCCACCCTCCTCCTGTCGGAGTTTGTTGCCGGCTGCGGACTGAGAGCAAACTGTAAACACCATTATCTCAATTTTAAAGACGAGGCCGGAGCGTCTTCGGTCGGCCTTCATGCACAGTTGCCACCGATTGGCTATAAGAAGCTTGATGAAGGCGTGGCGCAGAGAGTCACCTCCTCCCCTGGTGGAGGGTGTGTGTGTGTGTGTGTGTGTCAGGCTGGTGATGTTAGTTAGCTGCCTCTGAAAAATAGAAAGTGCATCATATCGATCAATGCCATCGAGCACTGTACTGACTTAGATATTGAACTGAGTGCAGTGTGCTAACAGGCGTTACAGCGCCATCAATACAGGTAGTGCTCTTTCCCCGGTCCTGTTCATCAATTATGATAAATGCGCCGAAGAGAGCCTTGGATGGCATTCTGAGTCTGTAATGGTGTCACTGCAGGTCGTGCTCAGAACAGAGTGGTTTGTGAAAGTCTTCTCACAGAGACTCAATTTCATTTAGGTTTTAACTTTGACTATGTTATATTAAAGGGGCAGTGTGCAAAATTGACTTTTGAGCTACTACATGTCATAATGTTATTCTTTCATCAAAAACATAAAGTGCTGCTTTGATTCTTTCAAGCACGTTTGAGAAATCCTTTAATCTCCATGGCAACCCCATAGCTGTTCAAAACGACCTGGGTGGACCTAGCTCCGCCTTCGAGAACGAAGCACCTCCTCTGAGTTGCAGCATCCCAGCTTCCGCCTCACAGACTGCCCCTCCCCTGCAACTCCTCCACTCAGCTCCTTCAGACTAGCCAGCAGCAATTAGCAAACACCTGGTGGAAATACACATTAAGTTAGCTCCTTATAGGAGCTATACTTCTCAGTGAAATACTGGTAAAAATGTTATTAAAGAGTTACTAGGGGAGCCATGTTGTGATCACTTCCTGAAGTTTCAGAAAGAGCAAGAGTTTTTGATGAGACAGAGACGCAATTTCAAGGTGTTAAATTCCAAAGTCAAATTTCTTTTAGATTATATTTGATATACACAGCATTTTTACGAACAACTTAAGGAAACAATTACTTGATGGTGTTATGAAATGGCGCTATGTGCCTGGAAAATACATAATACTGCCCCTTTCACATTGATCTAAACCACTTCACTGTATCTCTGGTTGTAAGTTTAGTGTTGTTGTCCAGGCGGAAAATAAGGCTGCGTTCACACCAGCCCTGTTTAGTTTGCGGTAATAAAGCTCTACTTTATTTGACAAGAAAGTCCGATTCATTTGGTGGGTGTAAATGCCTAAGCAAACTCTGATTTGGACCAAAAACACAAACTCTGGTCCACCTACAAACTTAATTCTCGGTTCAAATGCATATGTGAACAGCAAGTGGACCTGACACCGCTCCAAAAGCAGGAAGAAAAAAACTACATTTCAGGGCATTCTGAGTAAATGCAACCAAAACAAAAACGCGATTATATCACTGGCGCTATAATCACAGCCTTTGACCAATGACAAAATAGAAATCCTACAACCACTAAAATCTGACACCACTCCATATGCGTTTACATTTTGTGAGGAAGGAAGTTGTGCTCAGTGTGTTTGGAGCTTATTTAGGATAATTAAGTATGAGAAGAGTTTGAGCCAATAGCAGGGTTTGTTGGATGGTTGAGGTAAGTAGTGCCCAGCAAAATAATGACTGGAGTCATAGATGAGTTACTCTAAATTGCATTGAATGGTATAGCAACTGTTTACAATATGTTGCCAGAATAACATTATGACCACATAATGAAATACAATCATGCTACAAAGTGTCTGTTAGTGGAAATAAGTGTTAGTCCAGCCGGCTTAAATGGTCACTGTTCCGGTCAGGCAATCCTAAGGCAGTTTGTGAGTTGTGCAGGTAGTCTTAAACTTTAAATTTAATTTTTAAATCCCATTTAACCAAATTATTCATCAAAGGTTTACATTCCAACAAAAATCATGAATTCACCATAACTGTGATTAGTTTTTAACAGCATAAAGCACGAAAGAGGATGTTTTACATCACAATTAGCTAATTTATTCATCAACAGTTCACATTGTAGACAAAATTAACCATAACTATGAATGTTTTTGGTACTGCATCTTTAAGATGAATTACAGTGGTGTTGCTTCACAATGTAAATTAATAAAGCAACTTAACTTACAAAAGTGCAGTCAGCAAAATAAGCTCTACTTACAAATCTGTTTTTTTAAGTACAAAACAATCAGGTAAGCAAAACAAAACATTTGTAATATTACCCAATATATAAAAATCCATATTTCTTCATGTTTTCCTTTTTTCACATTAACATATTGGCACAATCAATACAAATATCACTTGTTTCTCTACTGTGAAACAGATTAAGCTGAAGATGCAATAAAAACAAAAACTATTTTCTATATTTTAACTTCAATAATATCCTTAACCTGTTAAAAAAACATTAATCATCATTCAGTAATAGAATAATAATAACACATATTTTCAAGGTGCTCAACTACATTTGCTGTAGTTGAGCAAACCCCAGAGAGCTTACATAGTTAGCTTTTAGCATTAGCATAAGCTTTTAGCTAACTAAGCTTGAGTCTATTAGCTCAACAGTTTACTCACCAGGACCTTTCCAGTGCTCCAACAGAGAGACGATGTTTTGATCTGCTTCATCAGCACTCGCACCGATCTATAATATTGGAAGTATTAAATTTTCCCAGAAGTTCATAGTTAGCCGGTTAGCTCGCATTTATCCCAGGCTAATATGACCCATCCTGACAATTCCAAAACTCAATATATTCATTCACACCAAGCGTTTTCTTCAAAATCACTGGGTGCTAAAACTCACTGGGTTACATCTACATCTTTCATGCAGTTTCTTTTGGTGATTCCTGGTGCAGCGCCACCACAGGCAAGGTGGGGAACAACGAACCAAATGAAAATGGACCAAACTTTGCAATTTTGGTCCCCAGTTGAACTGAGTCTACCAGACTATCAGGTGTGAAAACTCCCTGAGGCTCTGCCACAGTTTCAGGTCTTCTTGCAATGGGTTTTCTTCAAGCAATCAATTTTTTATATAAAGGGCATTATAAATAAAATGAATTATTATTATTATTATTAATTAGCCTCCCTATCTCCACAGTTGATACTGCCACCCCTCTTTCCACCGTTGGGGTGGTATGTTAGCTTTCTGCCACACGAGGCAATTTTCATGTCGACCCAACAGTAGAATTTTGGCCCAGCATATTTCTTGGTGTGACCCCAACACGGCTTGTGGTAAACTACAAATTTGACTTCTAAAGATTTTTTTTTTTTTTTTTTTTTACCAATCTAATAAAGACCCAATAATCATTCATTTAAACTCAATTCAGCTGTGTAAACAGTGACAATTTACAAGAGTTGTCATCTCAAGGCGCTTTACAAGACAAACAGAAATATATGATCAAATTAATCCAATCACAAAGACATTTTGGCTGTACTGCTCATTGGGAGCGGCCATCTGTCACAACCGAGGGAGGGTTGACTGAGAACGCAGAAGCCTCAGTCCAGGAGTATTTTCTCTCAGATTAAAATTACAAGCGTGATCTAGGTGAGAAACACAACTAAACAGATTAGCTCTGGACCAGCGGAAACATCTACGGCAGCAACAGCTCCTTTAACTATTGAGAAACAGGATTAAACACTAAAAGGGAGGACCAAACGTATCATTTATAAAAAAGCGAATGTGAAGTCAGTCCATTGGCGTTTTGGCTGCTTCTCTGATGAATGTTCATTTTGTCTGGCCAATTTAGATGCATATCTGTGTCTTCATAGGTTTACAACTGTGCTATGTTCAATTCACAAACCGCTGAACATATGTGCTGGAGTTTATTTGTGAGCATATGAATAAAAGGGGATGAATATAAACGCACAGCGAACTTGTCAGGTTTTTGTGTTTAAAAAAGCTCGAAGAACCATGGTATATCAAATAAAATTATTGGGCCAGAACTTTAAGACATTTATTTGAATAAATTACTTACATAGTTTTTAAATTTTAATGCAAATAATCACTTTTTTTTCTGGCAAAGGTTCCAGCTGAGTTCAGTTTCAGATTCAGAAGTCTGAGCCGGAGTCCAGAAGGCAGACTTCTTAGTATAAGAAGTAACAGGTACAAGAACTCTTGTTCCTACAGCAATTTCTCTTTTTAATGCAGGACAAGGTACAGGGACTCGCACCTGATCGTTAGTGTTCGTAGCAACTGCCGGTCGACAATGATACACTCTTGCTCTGTCTGATACTTCAGGAAGTCATCACAACATACACTGCTGTATTCTTCCCATTATGTATTGAACCTTTGTATTTCCGCGTTTCTGGTACTCCTTTAAATCAATCAATCAATCAAATTTTATTTATATAGCACATTTCAGCAGCAAGGCATTTCAAAGTGCTTTACGTCATAACAGACACAAAAACACAAAGTCATGCAACATAGAATCAGCAATCAAAACGCGACATTAAGTCAAGTGCCATCGTTAAATTTGTCATTGATTAAATCTGACGTACAAGCGAGGCCAACGGGGTGTTCATTTTTGCTTCAAATAATGATCTGATGGGACTCTGGAAAAAATACTATTCAAGTTGTTCAGGTTGTGCTAAAAGGTGTTAGCCGATCAGGGAAGCTATCGAAGCCTAAAACAGCATCTCAATGCTAAACATGTTGCAGCTAGCGCAGATGTCCCCAAACGCTAATGTGAGCGTCCACAGCCCACATTTCTAAATGATTTTTTTTTTCAAAGAAGTTCCATTAACGAAACACTGGAAAGCTGAATGGGTAGAGTAACATGTTGCAACAATCTCATGGCTGAATAACCTTAAAATTGAGCTCATGTGTCTATTTATTCTATGAATTAGCAGCAAAAAAGAGTTTTGGGATCGAAAATGTTGCTCATACATCGTTTTTGACTGAGATGTGATTAATTAATTACATCTCAGTAAGGAGCAATTAACTCCATTAAAAGTTTCTATCAAGTCCCATCACTAAACAGTATGGGATGTGAATACTTTGATAATCAGCGTCTGGTCGAAGACGAAGCATCTGACAGTGAAGGTTTGTCAAACGTCTTAAGAGCTATATTCCCCTAATCATCGCACTTGTGTGGATGATATTATTCTTCCTCCCTTTCTATTTTGAGGCTGGATCCGCTTTATACTAGTTCAGCCGAGCACAGCTGCGATTAACTTTAAAAGGTCATTTAAAATAGCTCTGCGATGAAACCTGGTCGAGCGTCTGGAAATGACGTACTCACCACCACCACCAAGCGAATACACTTCACGCCCCAATACCAACCCGCGCCGATGGCGAACAAAAATCATCCAGGCACATGTATCTGCAGACACACACACAAAATACAGGCCATCTCAAGCCGGCATCAAGATCCCTTTAAATGAGACTTACCATGTGTCCAATTGCACCTTTCTTGACCTACCTCAGACGCAAAAAGGTTAAGCCATGACAGGGTTAAAAACTTATCTGGCCTTGGTGGTCACATAACATCCCAATTACTTTAACAATCTCATGTTGAATGGAGGCGGCGGTGGTGAAGTGAATAAGGTGGGAAACGTGTGGGGGTGTACGCACGTGTGTGTGTGAGTGGAGAAGGACGGGGGCAGGGGGGTGAGTTGCTCCGCAATGAGATGGGGGAAGAAGAAAAATACAATAGATAAAAGTCTGTCTCAGAGTAAAAGATAAGTTCTTATCTTAATCTAATGACTCCACAGCCTTAATTTGTCAGACCTGGCTCTGCCGGAAGAAAGCAGAAAAAGGCGGGTGTGTGGGGGGAGTCGGGTTTGAGAGGGGGGGGGGGGGGTTTCGGAGGGAGATTTTCTTGTACGCGGTGTTAATAAGGGACATCTCTCAAGTCGCGGTGAAAGAAGAAAAAGGATCATCATCAGCAGAGCATTCAGTGGCAAGATGTGCTTCATTCTGTAGACGTGTTTTTTTTTCCCCGCTTTTTTTTTTCTTTCCTACTTGCGCTAACAGTCGCTAATTAGCACCTTATCACCCTCCAAGTAGCTCCATACTGCCGAGACGCCAAGCACACTAGTATTTATAACCCAGTGACTGAGGAGATAAACAGCTCCGCGTGGCCAGTAGCCAGATCAAGCGTTTTTTTGCTGTTCTTATGAAACTGTTTAGCTGCTTTACACGAGACAAAGGAAACAAAGTTAATTTCCTCTGAACTTGCCGCTCCAAAGGTCACTTCGTACTCGAGTGTTCATGCCTTGACAATACATACGTGTCATGTTTTTCTCCTGTAAGCCAAACCTTTTCTGCCGTAATGATGCTGTTACTTTATTTATTTGCTCTACAGGAAGGGTCGACTACACCTCGAAACCTGGCTCTCGTGGTGACACGCTCGGCTAACCGGACAGTAACCTGACGCAAATATAAAGAAAAAACAACAACAACAACAACAAAAAACAAGAAGAAGAAAAAAAACAAAAACACGCCTTTTGAGCTGCGGTTTCTTTGGTGAGAGAAAATAGAAAGTGAGCATTGTGTGAGAGCAAATCTCAACAGATTAATTTGAAGTGCTCACTGAATTGTGATTCCTTTTAATTAATGACAAAATTAACTGCTTTGTTAATGCGTTCCTGGAGGAAATGAGCTGCCGGCAATTTCTGTGGCGAACAAAAGGAGGGCACGTCTCTCTTGACATTTATGCAAGTTTGCCGGGGTTGGGATACACACGGCTCGTGGTGAGCAAAATTGGTCTTGAAGGAATGCTTTTGTTCGCTGTTTGGGAGACACGAATTTCAAGATCGCCGCTGTTTTGGAAATCGATAAATGCTGGAACCAATTTAAAAAATGTTTTCATGGGCCGTTGAGGGGACATGTAAAAAAAAAAAAGAAGAAAGAAGATGTGATATATGTAGAGAATAAAAAACCCTTCCGTTCATGGTTCCTTTCACCTTCAAGAGTGTCCATTTCCTAATATTTTCAAATGACTTTGCTAGACTTTAAATTTAGTCAAAAAAACATTTGACGCCATTAATCATCCCTGTTTTTCCTAACGTCTTCTTCCATAAACTTGCTTGTTGTTATTGGCCTGTCTGTGTATACGAACCCTGACGACAGATTTCAAAGATTTCTCCCAAGTTGAGACAAATTTGGTTTCATTTAGAAACTCAACAAAGCTGTTACAATTTACAATGACCTGTAGATATTAACATGGATTATTAATGTTCAGCAAGCTCTGTATGGCTTATCAACTGCATTAATTACAAGCAGCTGAGCTTGGAGACTTGGACAGAATGGCCATGCTTTCAACATTTGGTTGCGTTTCATTGGATTAAAGTAGATATTACGACGTAAAACTAGGCTATAAAATTTATGGCTTCAAGATTCTGAATCCTTAGCCATTTATTTATTAGTGGTTTAGTATTGCTTGTTTGTTTGCTACTTGTTTATGTCGGTTTCATTTCTATTTGTTTTGTACCCAGCTAACGTCTGCTGAACGCCGCCATCAACATTCATCAAACGTCCTCAGACGATGTTCGTTGAACGTCAAAATGAAACACTATTAAATATTCAGCGAACATGTAACCAATCACCTGGTTACAACTGGTTACACTTTAGTCAATTAATATCAAATTTGAATCCTGATTCCAATGATTATAAGGTATGGTAAATGGCTAGTACTTGTATAGTGCTTTATAAAGATGTGAATGACTCCAAAGTCATTCACACCTTTGCACACACATTCATACAGTGATGGCAGAAAGTTACTGAATAGTAGCCACAGCTGCTCTGGGGGCATACCGTACACCAGCACCACGTGTTGGACCCTCTGACGACCACCAGCAATTAAGGTAGGTGAAGCATCTTGCCAAAGAATCCAACAACTAGGGACAGCCACAGGGTCAACAATCCCCAGCCAGCACACGTAGGTGGGCCCCACATGGGAAAAAAGAGGGCAGACCATATGGGTCCCAAATGGGTTTGTCCGCGGGTTCCATGGTGGCCCCACATGGGTTTGCCCATGTAGGGTCGCAGCCTACATGCGTCCTACATGAGCGGTGGCCCTACTTGGGTTTGCCCATGTGGGGACAAATCCTTTTGGGACCCATATGATCTGTCCTCTTTTTTCCCATGTGGGGCCCACCTAGGTGTGCTGGCTGGGATCATTGAGAAATGAGATTATTTATAATTAGAAGAAATCCAGAATAAACCTGACTATGGCTGCAAGGTGGTGCAGTTGGTAGCAGCGTTGCCTTGTAGCAGCGTTGCCCTGTAGCAGCGTTGCCCTGTAGCAGCGTTGCCCTGTAGCAGCGTTGCCCTGTAGCAGCGTTGCCGGGTTTGAATCCCAGCTTGAAGTCTTTCAAGTTGGAATGTTCTCCCCGATCCTGTGTGGGTGTTTTCCAGGTTTAGGTTTCTTGGTCTCTCTAGATTGTAATCCAGTTAATTGTGCATGGATAATTGTCCTGAATATAACTGTGTTGGCCCGGCAACCTACCCAGGGTGTAGCCCACCCTTCATCCAATAAATGGTGGAGACAAGTGCCAATGACTACGTAAGGACAAGCAGGTGTAGACATTTTTGGGTTGTTTTCCTTTCACTTACCAGCTTTGCAGTGCTTTGTGATGGTCTAAAAGATGAAATACCATTGAAATGCATTGAAGTCATGGATTGTGACATGATGAAACACAGAAATTGTGAAGAGGTGTGAATACTTTTCCGAGGTACTGTAAATCTCCTTCAAGCAACTCACAAATAATAATAACAATAAAAAACTTTTTTTTTTTTTTTTTTACCTCAGTCTAACCTAACACCCAGCATTCTCAGAAGATGACGAGACCAGGAGCGGAGGAGCTAATTTATGTGGCCTGAGATCATCTTGTGCGCAGGAAGCACATTAAGGCAGAAATGTATCGTTAATATTATGAGCAACATCCCTGCAGTGATTCCTAAAACATGCTGAATTACAACGTGTCGAACACCGAAGTCAGTGTAAATCCAACCAAGACCCCGGATGAAGCCGGAGAAAGAGAGAGAGCGAGGGGGTCCGGTGTCATCCGGTCCCTGGAACATTCTAGCACGCCGCGTTTCTCCGCTCAAGTTTTAGATCTGCATCCGTACTCAGAGCAGACTCCAGATGGGTGTTTACTCAGTAAAAGCAGCACGCTGTACCCCCGGGGTGTTTAATGATAGCACACTGTGCTCTTTTAAAAGGGCAGGTGACGTGTGCAACTCCAAATTTCACCACTTTCAAGTCTTTTCTGATTCATTGGCAGAGACGTAAGCCCTTGGCAGAGGATTTGAACAACGGGCACCGCCTCGTCGAGCGTCGGCTGGCACACGGGAGTAGGGGGTAAGCAGGCGCGCACTCTGGTAAAATGTCACCTTGCGTGAGCCGTGCCTCCCCCCACCACCACCCTATCCCACCTCCCGCTGAAAACAACAACAAAACAAACAAACTACAGCTGCATATTTCCGTACCAGGCACCGGCCTGTCGAGTGTGATGTACGCAACCGACCGGTATCTTCCCCAGCAGAGCTCAGATTGTTTTGATATTTTTATTAAGATGTCCTCAATCATAAATCACCTCAAGGGGATTGCGTGGGGGGAGGTGGGAAGTGAGGCCCTTCCCTTCCGCTCTGCACAGCATCAGATTACAAGTAGAAGATGGAGTTATTGGACGTCTCACCACGTGTCACCCGTTTAACACTTCTCCCAGTGTCAAGACTTAAATTCAGATTACTTTCAAACATTAGGAGGAGGCAGAATATAATATCCATAACATTATGTAAATGGGCTCTTGTGTCACGGCTCGGACTGTAAAGCAGCCTTCTATCCTTCATCTGCTTTTATCAAAGCTTGAGGTAAAAACGGTCAGACAGGCCGGAAGCACTTCTTGCAGTGTCAGGGTTTGATGTCATATCGTTTTAAATAGGACATCACTGCATGCTATTGTGCATCTCACCGTGTTATCGCCTCAAAAAGGGGGCACGTTAATGCGTTGTTTAGGGACAATACTGTGTCTATTTGCATCACAATAAGGTTTCCCTGTTTCTCTCTCTCTCTCTAGACTTCCCGGCAGCCGCTCGCCGCTCCTGACTCAGGCCCGGCAGAGGCCGAGGCGTTCCGCCGCCGCCACACACTTTTCAGTGTCGTGCTAACTTGCCAGTGTGCGCAAAACTGCCAGGCTCCCTTAAAGGCTCTGGATGCTATGTGTAATTCCTTTAACACAAGACTGTGCAGATATCCTTATCATTGAGGGGAATGGCGTGCTCACGCCACCCTGCATCCCGTGAGCCTGCACAAGGCAGCTGGTAATTCATTTAATTTATTCAAGCTGACCCGCAGTGTGCTTCTTCTGCCTGCGTCCGGGGCCAGGATGCACGGCTTCCTGGACGCTTGACCGGACGACGGCGGGGTCATGTGCCAGTTTATGACAAGACAGAAAGTACAGAAGACAGAGTAAGGTGAGCTATGATAACACGGATAAACTTTATTTAAGCAGGCTTGTCCCATTGAGATCAAAAGATCTCTTTCACAAGAGAGACAACTTGTGGATAATGACATCTATTGTGGTCTTAAATGCATTCAGAGATACTAGTGTTCTAAATAGAAAAGCTGAAAGCGTTCTTCCCCTGTTCTGTTCTGACAATAGGAACGCTAAAATTTACAAAGTCTTCAGACGAGAGGCTGTAGGCCTGTTGTTGAAAGGGACAATATTATGTATTTTCTAGGCATATACCACCACTTTATAGCACAATCAAGTAACTATGTTACCTTCAGTTGTTATAAAAATGCAATACTACTTAAAATAAGTGATACTTTTCTAATTTAACACCTTGAATTTGGGCCTCTATCACTTCTACTAGGTGTTTGCTAATGGCTGCTGGCTAGTCTGAAGGAGCTCAGTGGGGGCTGCTCTGTGAGGTAGAAGCTCGAAGCCTGGAAACTGCTGCTAGGTGGAGCTAGGTCCACCCAGGCATTTTGCACAGCTGAATGGTTGCCATGGCAGATTAAAGGATTTCTTAAACAAGCATGAAAAATATCATGGCAGCACTCCAGGTATGTTTTTGATTAGGGAATAACATTATAACATGATGTAAAACTCAAAAAAGTCAATTTAACATAATACTGCCCCTTTAAATTGAACAAAGATGAAAGATAAGGTGGTGTCAACTTAACAATGGCTTTATGAATAAAAACATACCAATGGCCGATCCAGCAGACATGCAGAGACGGCCATATTTTACCTTAACATACAGTGATAGAACCCCTCCCGACCCCACTAAGGGACAAGGGTGTAATAAAAATGGATGGATGGATACAATGATAGAGACGGCGATGAGTTTGCCTGTCATTGTCATCTGCATTTTGTCTAATTCTCCTCAACAGAGAGCCAAACCCAAAGCAGATCCTCTTGGCTCTCACAGATGACCACATTCGTCACTCTGACTTGCAGCTGAAAGAGTTGCTGCTTCAAAGCGAATGTTACTGTGCCCATGCAGTCTGAGGCACTGTGGGTGTGTTCCTCTGCATCTCCAGTCAGTGCAGAGCAGGAGCTTTTATCTCCCCTCATGGATCAGGCCACTCATTATGAGGTGGACCCGCCTAATGAGCTCCGACCCGACAAAGGCCTTGGCTTGGGTTCAATTCAATATGAGGTTTGGGGGTAATAATAAGGTCGGCTCGAGTTCTGTATCCGTGCTCGATAGGAATATGTTTTGCAAACTGACTGATGCGTAGCAACTTGTGCATCTTTTATGAGTTTGTGTTTAATTACTTTTAATTTCTAGCTAATTAGATGTATAAAATCATGATAATCATAAAAACTCACATTGATGAGGAGAGTTAAATAAACTGGAAAACTCAGGCGAAGCATTTCTTATTACTTGGATTAGCCTACACTTCAGATAAGTGTTCTGTACTATGTATGCTTGAGGTATGTTTTGTAGTTTATCATTATAAGACAATTTAAACTTGGAGTATGATAAAAAGACACGCTAACACTCAGCTAATACCCAATCACATTTCAGTGGACTCCCACCTGTTCGTCGCAAATTTTTCTGTGGAACGTAACTCCATATTATGTGCAGAAAACATACATATTTGCTGTTTTTTTTAGCGCATATGTACAATATTCAAAATAAAGTGCAGCTTGAAGAGCTAAGCTACCAAGCAACAATACTACTTGACACGCTGTTACAGCCAATCCATACGCAACATGGCATCGATTACCTGTATCTCCAAGAATGGAAATAAAGAAGATCGTGAATGTTAGCTTCTGCGGTAATGCTAATATGGTTTCCTCTGCTTTTTAATTCACCTTAAGGTATATTTGGTATTTGAACCATGAAAATAGGCCAATATGAGTGTTTTTGGGGTGGCTATCAAGTCTTGGTGGGTCTTTGTTATTCGCAGGCAGCTGTGGTCTCTAACCCCAACGAATACTGTGTTTTACAGTAAACCATATATAAATTGCATATAAATATACAAGGCTGTAACCCTTAGCGCTACGTTCAGGTGGAGTGCAGCAGATGTCAAGGTCGGACAGCAGGGAAGCAGGGGAGGGGGGATGTCCTGTCAGATGGTACGTTCCTCAAACTAAATACACAAAAACAACTTGTAAAAGCACATGTAGGTTCAATGCGACCCCGTCGGAAAGCGCCCAGGGTAAAAAGCTTCCAGAGTTCAATTGACCCCGTGGGAGGGTAAATACATTACAGCTGTCCAATATATCTGATGCAATAGCATATGCAACTGATCTTAAGTAGAGCAACAGTTTTAATAGAAAATGCAAAGCAATGCTACTTCTGGGGGATATGGTGGAAGAAAGACGTGTTTTGGAAGGTTTTCGTGCTTGAATGTTCTACCATGAAGTCTACATTCGCCTCAAAAGGGGAGTAGGGCGTTGTGCAAGGGCAAAGAATGCAGTTATATGAATTCATCAATGTGTTACCTTTGGTATGTTCATTTTTTGGTTGGGGCAAATTGGCGATGGTGTTAGGAGTTTGTCTTGTAAATGGTGGGTTGCCGGTTCGAGTCACCATACTCTGTCTCAGTCGTGTCCTTGGGCTAGACACTTCACCTGCCTCGGCAACTGGTGGGGGTTACAATGTAGCTCACAACCATCTGGGTGTGAATGACAATGTCGTATGAAGAGCTTTCAAGTCCTCTGGACTAGATAAAGTGCTGTACAAGTACATTTTGGTTCACGTGTAGTAATAATAAAACGTCTTGGACAAAATCGTCTCTTTATGTCTCTGTTGGGATTCAGAGAGGCGTTCGTCCCGTAGGAGATCGTAACCTTTCTTTCTCCTATTTGCGGTGAAGCCTCGGATGAAGGTACAAAACAACCCGGTGGAGGTGCGTTCTGCCCACATACCCACCTGTTTCACTTCCCACAGTCTGTTGCACCATGTGGACCCCCAGATGTAGCCTACAGAATAATCCACATTCGCACACTCCTGAAAATGTCCATCTGGCTGCGCAGGCACTCGGTAAGCCTCGGCACCACACAGGCCCGGTGGTCACTGTTGCCTTGGCATTTAGGAGAACACATCTACTCTGTCTCTGGAAAGGCCTGAAGTCGAGGTGGTGCCGGGCTAAGAGTGACCCGGTGGTGACGGGGAGCTAAAATGGAGAGGAATGGATCAGAACTCTCACAAAAAAAAAAAAAATCACAAGAAGTGTGATTGGACTGCACTAGCTGTGCCTCAGGCTCCAGCTTGGCACCAGAGGCGCCACTCTACAGCTCCGCATCACAGCTGCCAATGTTTAAACAATCAAAATTAAATGTTTCCTTTGCAGAAGAGAATATTATTTCCTGTATCTTCCACTG
Organism: Girardinus metallicus; assembly: GCA_903067095.1. Taxonomy (NCBI): domain Eukaryota; kingdom Metazoa; phylum Chordata; class Actinopteri; order Cyprinodontiformes; family Poeciliidae; genus Girardinus; species Girardinus metallicus. The sequence goes on from CAEGAE010001098.1 coordinate 27,620, forward strand.
ACTGAACACAGACAGACCTGAGAAGCATTCAATGTAAACAGTTTTTATTTGTTTCCTCTTAGAAAAACTTTTCCACATAGTAGTTCAGCACTGCCATACAGAGAAAACGTTCGACCTTTTCACAAACAGAACAACTTCCTATGCAGATAGATTAGATATATAGAAAAATATTCTTTTATAAAAGCAAACAATAGGTAATAATGTAACCCACATTTTGACATACATTCATCAATGGTGTAGATGACATTCATTTTTTTCAATGTGGACTGATAAAAAAATGCAACTATACTGAATCCTATAAACAAGAATTTTGTTCATTTTATTACTTTGGGTTAGTCCAGGTCGCTCTCTAAAGCAATCCATTGACTTACAAAATGTTGCCCCACAAGAAAAAAAAAAAAAGAAAAAAAAGCAATGTTCCTACAGATTCAAGACCTGCATCCTTGGAAGACCACATCATTCCCCAGGTCTGGTGTATCCTTTTAATATCTCACGATTTTAAGCAGTTGACTTGTTAAAACTTTACTCATTTGTAAAGTTTTAACTTTACAGATGACATGTTTTTTAATCAATTTTTTTTTTCCCAAAAACTGTGTTTATTCAATCAGTTCTTTAATTTAAAAAATAAAAACAAGAGAGAAAAACTCAAGCTCCTTCTTTACCAGCTTCTGCTTAGCACTGTAATGGTTGCTAAGCGACACAATATACACCGAGGTAAGGGCGGGAAGAAATTTACATCGGTCAACAAAAAACCTGGTCAACTGGGTAGGCCGCGTCCTTCGAAGGATGCAACCCCTGAATTAGGACACACCCTACGAAGACTCTAAGAAAGTTAGCTTCAACTTCCCACCTTTAGGCAGATCCTTGCATCGAAAACCAGGACTACCTTTTTTAACCTCAGTTTAGTGATGAAACAGGTAAAGAATACATTGAAAAACCTTAAAGGTGCTTGAACTGTGCAGATACGTTGTTCCCATTTGATGGATAAAGACATATCCCAACGTCTAACCTGTTGTGTTATGCTAGGCGAAGCTAATACATTATTTAAGTATTTAAGTGAAGGCCAAGGAGATCCATGGAGCAGCAGCAACGCCCACTAAAACTACACAGCAGCTGCTGACGCCGTAGCTTCTGCATGAAGATAATCTGTAGCGAATCTGATGATAATATAACATGAGGGCGACTTGTTAGCACTTTTCTGTCTGTCTCATAATGGTTTATGTTTCCTCGGCTCGTGTCTCTCTGGGAAGCGTTCCTCTCATTTGTGGGGCAGCAGCGGGACAGACGTTGCTCTCGCCCCCGTCCTCGTCACCACTTCACGGGCTATTCAATTAGCACAAGAAGCATGGGAGATGGAGCCATAATGGAGCTGATGAGATGCACAAGGACAGGTGACACTAATCAGAGCGGCGCCCCATTGTCTCTGTGTGGGCATCATTAAGGGAAAGAGAGCGATTTCAGGCTCTTTTTTCCTCTCTCTGAGCACGTACACCCGCTCTCTCTCTTATCATCGGCTTGCAACTCGTGCAAATGTGCGTTCTGAACAAAGTGTGAGGTTTGACAAAGGAGAAAACAGTAAATGGGTGATGCTGTTTTCAGCAGATGGCACCCAAAAGAGTCAGGGTTTTGTGAGATCCCTTTTGATTCAGAAGACGACGAGGCATTCGCTCTTCACCACGTCCGGGTTCTTGTCGTCTCGTCCTCCGGTTGACATTTGACCCGCCGCAGCTGATGCGTCAGATTTTTCCCAGCATTCCCCCCGTCTGCTTCTTGGCTGAACAGTGAAGGAGCTCCTCTCCGCCTGCCGGTACCGACCGCTGAGGTAACTCGACAGGCACCTGAGAAAATACCACGCACAAACCATCAACGTTTCCACAGCTCCCACTTTAACAGCCACAACTTTCAAAGTATTTTCAATTGGAAAGACAATAAAACGTGACATTTTGAAGGTCTTACAAAATCAGAAATGTGGTGTAAATTCTTACGTCATCTAATTAGTAAAGAGACTCCACCTGTGTTTGATGTGCTCTCAGTTCCTCGAGGACTTTAGAGGTTTGTCCAAGAACTTTAATGAACAAATAGAATGATGAAGACTATGGAACACACCAGGCAGGTCAGAGATAAAGCTTTGGAGAACTTTATAGCGATACTTTGTGATATATTGTTTTAAAAAACAGTTTATCATGGTTTTTTGTAGGTAACTCTATTCCTGTGAGAGCATGGCAAAGCTTTCATAGAGCCACAAACACATATACTTCTCTTGGAAAACATTCCCATAGGAAACAGGTTTTGTCAGGAGCATCTTACTTCAAGAAGCGAAATCTGTCATTAAACTGCACACAGTAACTGCATGTAGTCGTGTTTTTGAGTTTACTGACATTTACTGATGCTCTCGTGGAGCAAAGCAAAACAAAAAAAAAGGAACATTTCTGATCATATTGTCAGTTTTATTTTTTATTTACTGTCAATAACTGAAGTTTATCATGAGAACCTATAAATCAAAATTCTTATCAGGATAAGAAATTTTTCACCTTGATACACAATACGATAAATGCCCACCCGTAGTTGACAGGGCTGTCCAACTGGGACATTTGCCTCCTCCGCTAACACCGCAGGAGGGTTAAAGGTATGAATAAACACAAAGTGAACCAAAGACACAAGAGCTTCTTGTAAAAATCTGTATTTGTAAGATTTCCTGTCCACATAGACACATCTTAATTCTATTCTGCTGGTTTCCATTTCCCCCGTTCCTCCCCAGAATGTGGTTTTACATTCTCTAAGCCCCAGCAAGGCAATGTATTTCTGTCTAATTAGCTAAATTCAAAATGAGATCGAATAAGTGGAACAATATAATCCTAATCTTATTAATAAGAGTATTCCCTCTTATTGAAAGGGTCTTTAGAGTGTTTGGGAGACTCCTGCTGAATTCATTCTGCTTTAACTTGCGCGATGTGGCCATTCAGTTGAAGTTAACCTTGTCTGAACAAATATTAGAGGAAACTGTGGCCATTTCGTGCAAAGTTTCTGTAAAGTAAATCAGTGCCATTGCACACAATGATCTTTCTTCATGTGCTTTGTGGCTTGAGATCGAGATTGGTTTGGAAGTATTTCATTGGTTTAAAACAAAAAAAACTAAACAATAATTATTAATATTGACTGATATGAAACACTGATATGCTGACGTTTTTCAGCCATATTGTTCTACCCTACACTGCTTACTTAACTTATGGCCTAAATACTAAAGCATGAAAGTCAGAATTAAAGCACGTAGGGTTCATTTCTAATGATTGTTAAAGTTAATTAGTTGGGTCGGATCAGGTTGGATGTTTTAGGCTTGATCTGAACTACACTGGTGTTCAGGCACCAGCCAGTGAAAACAGATGAATGTCCACTTAACACCAACAGTACTAGTTTGGAACAGTGGAAAAAAAGTCAGACTGCCTCGCATATAACACGAACCAATAAAGGGCGAGGAAAATGATTGCGTGGTCGCTTCCACAGTCACAGTATCCGCAACGGAGAAAATCCGTCTTCAGTCGTGATGAAAGAGCTCTGTGCCATTCATGCTGCTGCATACTAACTATCTCAGCAATCAGTTCATTATCATTAGGTCCATGTGACTGATGGAAGGGCTAATCGTGATAGCTTGACTCCGAGGTGGTCGAGCAGCAACACTTTGTATCATTTCCTGCAATCAGCAGCCACTTAATATCAAGACATACACCTTTCAGTGCTGCCTGGCACCCTGATGGAAGGCCGGCCAAATCAGGACTCATTATTTCCAACCGGACTATTTGAACTATGAGAGTTAATATGTTTTAATTTAACATTTTTAGGAGCTGAAAAGCACAGCGGACGAAGGCAGAGAGAGAGAGAGAAAAAAAAAAACAACTTCCCCGATAGATTGAGAGAATGGATAACCTCGGCCCACATAGTAATTGGCTGCAGAGGCAAATCAATGGCCTGCATCAGAATTGAAGCATTCTGCTTGTTTACAACATCTATCATTTGTTCTTATCAAGCGTGATCAGAGCAATTTTCCCTCCCTTAATATAGGTTTGATGGCACAAAGAAAAGCTCAATTCTCCCAGAATTGGAAAACACATTTCTTGCGCTTTGTTGGTAACTAAACTGTCAACAGATAAGAGAGTCCACAGTATCAACTCGGCGGGGTTGGGGGGATGACGGGGGGGTGATTCATCTTCCAATTGCGCTGCTGTGTTTTCCTCTGGAACAGCTGGAAATATAGTCCTGAAGAGAAGCCTTTGCTTCAGAGCGTTTTCGCTCCGAGTCGGCTCCAACTCACAAGGATGTGCAGTTGCCACTTGGAAAAGGCCCCCATTTTTTTTTTTTTTTTTTTTTTGCTCTTACACATCTAGAGAAGGGCGACCCGTCCTCAGGCAGCTCTCCAAACTGCTGGAGACAGTAGCGTGAGGTGAGAGAGCAGTGTAGGCCACTTTGTATCATGTCAGCGCTTGTGCTTAGACGCCGTCTCCACAGTGTCCCTTGTCACCAATCACATCCTTTTAAACCACCCAGGGAGCTCGACGCCACCCCACCCGCACACACACGCACACGCACACACACACTCCTTATCTGTCAATGCCGCTTAAATAATGTAATTAATGACTTAATTAACATTTCCATAATCTATTTTAATAAATCTAACACGGCATAATGAGAGTTTCTAACCTCCGGGCGGTGGCATATAAAAATTCACAGCGCGGCGCTGCGCGGTCAGGGCACTGTCTCAGCGCCGCACACTCTCACCATGACAGCAAAGGAAGGAGAGGGCGCATATTGTGTGACAGCCTTCCGAAAGGCGGTTCCAGGCTGACAAATGTCATGTGACTCGGTGAATGTGTCCACTGGGCGACCTGCAGCGGGAAGAGGAGGGCGAACCGAAGGACTGGTTTGGAGGCACACGAGCGGCCACGGCAAAAGAAAAATAATACATTGTCGATCACCAGGAACTGAAGGACTGAGACGTTTTACTGTGAAAACACAGAGTTCTTTTTTTTTTTTTTTAATGTAGGTAAACAGTAAACAGAAGTGTTTCATGTAAAGTGGTCACAGGAGTTTATAATGACGTTTTAAGATGAGATAAAGAAATCGGCACCACATACAGAAATCAAATTTAACATTAGCACAACATGTTTACTTTTTAATTAAAATTAAAAAAAAACACAAACAGCTGAAATCATAGGAAGTTATGTAACTTTAATCAAAATATATTTTTTACATATATGTTGTAGCTGTATAATATCAGACAGATAATCTGTGAAAAAAGATCCGCTTCCTCGCAGAGCTAACTAGAAACAACCAATCAGAACCAGGAGGCGGGTCTTAGCGCTGTCAATCATCCTCGTATGGGCCTGATCATCCCTCTTCTGATCTGGATCTTCCTGATAGCATAGCTTCAGGAAGAAGCTATGTTAATTAGCATAGCAACCGATTACAGTGGATAAACTGTTTTCCTGTACAGCGAGTACGCGAGATTGATTGACACCGGTAAGCCCCTCCTCCTGGCTCTGATTGGTTGTTTTTGTTTGGGAGCATTTCTTCAGATGGCAGTAGCTCAGGGAAGAGCTGGAGAAGATCAATCTTTTCACAGATTATCTGTATCATAACAAAACATCACCATGGTGATAGCTTTAGGGAATGTGTAAATTAAAAGTTACATACAGAAGCTTTAAATATAAGCTAAATACTGTGCAACTAGCGTAGCTCAGACCTTCCTGTGGGATTCTGGGACATCTGCAGCGTTCTTCCTAAAAGTGTGTCATGCTGTGAAATTAATTAAGATCTTTTCTTTTTAGGTACTTTAATTCTGTGTTTATTGTGTTTCAAATTTTAATGAGTTGATCCTTAAAGGGCACTGTAAAGTGGACAGAAACTGCAGATCTCTACAAATGAATTTAAATGAAATTACAACAAATGTGCTTGAGCATTAATCATGCTAAAGATTTTTTTAGCATTAAATCTACCTTTAAATGTGGTTTTATAAAGTTTCCTATGTTTCGCGGAAGATCTGTATGAGACACAACGCTGTCAAAACTTTTAGACGGATGACGACCACCTGAAATATCCACGTGCTGTAAAAAGGAAATAAATAAAACAAAATGTTGTGGAAAAAAAAATTAATGGTGTGTTACATTTGTCATCAAAACCCTTCCTGTTCCAAAAAAAAAAAATATCTACTTTAACTCAGTTTGAGGTCAGAATAAAAGTGGGAATTTGGAAGTTTCTTCCTGTCCCTGATCTTAAACTCCAATATGGCTGCCTCTTGTCTCATAACTACAGTAATAAAGTGGTTTAATAAAGTGGTTGCGCTTCTTATTGCTTGAATTGCATTAAGTCAGTCACAGACACTGAAATGCATAAAATATATAGCTAGTAATTCCTCATTGTTTCCAAATGATCACCAGAAACACATTCAGGTTGGGTCTGGTATTAAAAAAGAATATATGGTATGATTTTTCTACATTTAATTACATTTTTTACCATAGGGTCAAAACATGTCATTATACAAGATACCAGAAGTTAAGTTGCATAAAACTTAAAATATAAAACAAAAGTGCCCTAACTGCATATATTGATAAATTGAGAAAAATACACTAAGCATTTGTTTTTAAGCACAGTTTTGGTCGAGAATAAACCTGTTGATAGAAGCAACTTTAGCTCTTTAACAGCTATAAACCAAGAATTTAAAAACTTTCTGTTGCAAACAGTCTTAATTTATAATAAGAGCAGAAGTGACATCTGTCCTGCATCAGTCGCTGTAAAGCAGGACTCTAATTTTATTTTCAAACAAAGACTGTATCTATGGAGCTGAAGTTTTAAACTACTAAGCTATTAGCATCTTACATCAACTGTAGCATCACATAATTAGCACTACTAGCGTAGTAGCAGTCTCCATGTGTAGACCTGTATGTTTTCTTTGAGATCTCCAAACCCCTGCCAACATTTCCAAATCTCGTGTTTCATGAAACTCAGGGTTTGAAAACTCAAAAGATTAAAACCAGAACAGCTTCCGGTTCTAAAGCCAAAAATGGTGTCGTCCAATCAGGTTTCCCTCTGACATCTAATGTTGTGTTTTCTTAATTTGTAGTTGTGCTTAGTTAATGCTGTGTTTTTTGAGTATGTTGCTGATGTCTGTCAAAATAAGCAATAAATCACTTAATTGCACGATAAATTAAGATGAGTTCAATAATTTCCATTTGCATGATTTATCATTTTTCTCTTTTTACCAAAAACTGGATGATAACAGTTTTCAGTCTGGTGTTCTGGCAATTTTACTTAGAGACTTCATAATTCATTTTATTATTGTTTCTGTTGTTTGGTTTATGTATTTTGGATATTTAAAATGTCTTCTAGTTCCAATTGTTCACTAGGATTTCAAGTTTATTGATCTTTGAGAATTTGTTCTTGCATCGTTATGCCACCGAGACTTGAAAATGTTCTCAAAACAATAATATTTATCACAATAATGTCTGGGACAATTTATTGTCCAGCAAGAATTGCTATGGTGACAGGCCTATTGCTGTTGTGTTCTTCACTTTGTCGTTGCGTTTAGTGATTTGTAGATGCGGTTTGAACTCAAGGGCCACCGTATGAACGAGTGGAGGAGATTGAGCAACAGCGAGGCATTGTGGAGGGTTTGCTTGTTGATCCCGCTCTCGTCCTCCTTTAGGAGATTAGAAGGCGGAGTGACGGGTGGGGTGAAGGGGTCGTGGAAGGCTGGCCGCTCCTTACAAGGCCTCCCAACCCCGGGGCTGACGTGTGATTGAGATACACACTGACAGGGGGCAGCAGGAGGCTGGCACATCCCAGGCAGTACGAGCACCACGCGGGGGCCACGGGGTCTTTAAAGACCACCAATCCTAATGAGGGCGCCCACCAACCCGCCCTATTATTCTGGTAATAACACAACAAAGCATCAGTCAGCGGAGAAACCTGCGCGGGGCACTTTATACGGGAGAGTTTTTCCCCCCTAACAACCTTGAGGCTCTGTCTCTTTTACTCACAAGAAACTCAATGTTTTTTTTGTTTTTTTTTTGCTGTGTTTCGTCTTGTTTTTTTTTGTCACCGATTCTTACAAGAAAAGGTGTCTGCTTTTCAACTACGGCACATCCTCGCCGCGCTCCGGGAGCGGGTAAAATACCTGCGGAGGAGAACTGCCAAGAATGTGGCCTGTTGGAGGCGGCTGAACACGCTGTAAACAAACCCGTTTCCTGTCATAAAATTACAGCTCATTAGTACCGTGGACAAGGCCTTCAACAACATAATGATGCAGAAGCTCTCCACCGCTGCCACCGCATTTATTAATTACCAGCTGACTTGCCGCATTCCTCGCAAAGGCAGTTAATAGGCGGAGAAGGAGAAGTTATGGGCCTTGTTGAGTTAATTACAAACAGCCCCTCTTCCTCCAATTTGAGACAAAACACCGAAGGAAGGACGCACGCACGCACGCAGAAGACAACTTTTAGTTTCGCTACTGGCACAAGAAGCGGTTGCAGTTTATCTGAAGGTCCTCTCTGCTGTTGCAAAAAGAAAAAAAAAAAAAAAAAAGACATTAACTGGGGATTTCTTTTCACGAAGAGCACCGCTTATCTAAATCTCAGCTATCGCTTGTCGCGGGGAAAGGTGGAGAGGTCACAACGAAAACATAGATTGATTTTCAAAAACAAGTATAATGAATTGAAGTTCTAAGTATCCCGACTGAGTAACTGAGAGTACGGCAATTACTGATTACATAAAACTGTTTTTTTTCCCCCTCTCTCTTTTTTAATCTGATTACAGCGTTCACCATATGTTGCTTTTCTAATCAGAGAGTAGATATCTAATGTAATATTTACAAGGCGGATGTTAATAAAAACAGACTGTTCATTTACTAATGGTGTACAGTACAGCAGGCATCAATCCAATTAGCAATATCATAATAAGGGAAACGCTAAAAATAAAGCGGAGGGGCGATGCTGTGGCCGGGGGTCAGAACTAACATGTTTTTACAGTTCTTTGGATGAGGAAGACATCGTGTAAACATAAACACACGTGTTATTAATAAGTGTTCTTTACATAAAGTGTAATTAAGGAAAATGAATTCCTAATAATTGATTAGAAGTGTGACAGGATGAGATCGCTCCACGTTAAAACATTGCCAAAGTGAAGTCTTTCTCGCGAAGCCCGATTTATTTGTGTGACTCTTGTCCATTAAAGTAATCGTGAGCTCGCATTAGTTTGAAGGCATGCGCATTGTTTTAGGACTTTTATTTTGAAGTAAGAAAGGAAGCAGCTTTTCGGTTGCACGGAAGTTGCAAACCCATTCAAGGATTCTTCCGACATCTTACACCGTCTGTATTCAGATACTCTGGGTAATCAGTAAAATCAAATGTTATAGATAAGATTAAAAACTGTTTGTGAAGTCTGGAAGACATGAAAAAAAGCGTGTGACTCTGATTTGAGTTACATCTACGCCTGTGGGTGATGCAGTGAGAAAAGTGAGAGACATCAAGAAGCAGCGCGTGACTGAACACCAAGATTCAAACTCTGGACCTTGTTGCTACCAGATACCGCATCCCTTCATTTCAGCTTCCAAAATAATTTAAAGTAGCTCATAGTAAACACTTGACTTAACTTTATTAGCAACTTTAGCTGCTAATGAAGTTAAAGTCGGTAACCTTTGAGCCCGAGTCTGGACTGATCAAAATCTAAAGTACTTCAAAACCAGAAAAAGATCATTCTGGACTGAGCAGCCAAGTTTTATAAAACAAAGCAACAAAAAAATGCCATTCTTAATTTTCTCAAGGCGATTGCTCATCTCGCAAGTTGAATGTGTAATTACACCCATAAACGCACAATTAGAGATGTAATAGTTTTGCGGTTTTCATTATAATTTGTTTTAAGACTTTTTATTGCCTGTTTCATTTAGTCTGAATTAGTTTTTAGAGCGGGCTTGCTGGTTTTTATTAGTTAAATATTGTTTAGTTTTTCCATACTTTGGTTCATGTTTAGATGCAGAATTTAAAAGGGTCAAAGTATTGGATTGACGGAAATTGCCTAGTAATTACAACCGTAATTTGTCAGCAGCTGACGTAAACTGCTTGCGTTGGGGACAAAAAAAAAAATCGATTTCCCATCAGTTCAAAAAGCTAATATAGAAATTCAGAAACATGAAAACAAAGGGCATCATATCTATAACTTCGGTGTGTTTTAGTTAGTTGTATAAACACATGAAATGGTACCAGTTAGCTACTGCTTTTCAACGTTAATTGCCGTTTGTATTTATTTCAGGTAATGAAAAGATTTTCTCAGTTTCAGTCTTGGTTAATTGGTTAGCTTTGGTTAGCTGTAACAGCCTTGGCTACTGTATAATAAAATACTCACATGATGAGCAGCAGCTCCGTCAGGAAGCCGAATAGGGCCGCTGCCACTTTAAAGGTGATGGGAGGTGAAGGGTCGTGGAAGGCCGTCACCAGGCAGTGGACCACGAAAGGCGCCAGTCCCATCAGAAGCAGCACTGCGATCAGGACGAGCCACGTCTTCCACTGGGAGATGACAGATCGCCATGGAGACGTCCTCCGCACCTGGTACTGGAGAAGAGCGAGAGAGAGGGATCATCACATCATCTCACATGTCTGATTTCACTAATCACCACAGAAACTTTGTGAACTAAAGGAAGAATAACAAAAGAGGTTTAAAAACAAAAAAATGCTGTTGTTAAGTTAGGGAGTCAATTTAGATGGGCTCAAAAATATAGCATCAAATGTTTTTTGTTTGGTGTTAACTTTGTTATCATTAACAAAATGTTTTCCAGATGCTTTATCAACTCCAACATAATCTTAATATACAACCAGAACCACGACAGAATGGTGTAGACTCTGTAATAAATAACTAAATATATTCATGTATTAGAATCTAGCTGAGAGGTTTTAACAGGACTCTGTCCAGTCTGACAAAGCTCGGGCTATTTTGTAAAGAACACAGAGCAATGACTTCAGCGCTTAGCAAAGCTAGCAAAATGTATTTAGCTCAGGGTCAAAGTATGCCACACTTTTCAGCTTTTTCTTTTTTTAAATATTGAAAACCATGAGTTATTTTCATTCTAATTCGCAATTATGTGCCTCATTTCATTGGTCTATCTCAAAAATATCAACTCCAGACTTGTCTTTGGAGTGGGAAAAAAATATAAACGCTACAGGGATGATGTGCATACGTTAGCAGCATTAGTTCACATTAACCTTCTGCAGCTAAAAGATTTAAGATTATAATAATAATTATAATGGTTTCATTTATACTGCTCTTTATATTTCACACCGAGATCTCAAAGGCCACTTTCACACAATGATGATGGCAAGTTACTGCCAATAAACATGCAAACATTTTTTGGCAGTTAGCTGTTAGCAGTAGCTATTTACATTGAAATATTTGCCATTTATGTAGATAAACCTACTGTCATTTCAAGCCAACTCTAATAAGATATGAGCATCTATTGGTAAATCTGGAATCACACTAGAAATAGTGATTTATTTATCTTTTTTTTTTTTAAGCGTCTCATTTACCATACAGTTACAAAACTGAGAAACTACAGCACGAGATTTTTATTAAACTACTAGACGTATCGCCTACCTACTTATAGAGCGCTTCACACAAATAGCTCCAGACCACTGGTTGTCTATATTTTTAAAAAACTTCTAACATCCGGTGCTCTGCAGCTTCAAACAGTAAACATGCTGTGAGTTACAGAGCTAAAGTGGAATATAAAGTTCCTATAAGACGACCTCCTGTTCAATGTAGCATGACCCCACGGTAATGAACCCCGGTTGGAATAAATTTAAACTAACACAGCTTTCACTTTAGGTTTAGAACTGTTATATATAACAATAAAAAAAAAAAAAAAAAAAAAAACAAGAATAAAAACACATACTCATGCATGAAAAACACTAAAAGATGCATGCAGTCATTAAGCCCGCCTGCAAACACCGCCTTAAGTCCTGGGCAAATATGGCTTTGCTCTGGAGACAAACCAAACCACTTAAACAATGTTTGATTAGCGTCTGGAATTCATCTGCAAATGCACGCTCGCCTCAACCTCTTTCATGGCGGCTATTCATTAATTAGATTCTTTGTGCAACTGAGCTATCCTCAATGTTTAAGGTTACATCAGGCCCCACTAAGTGGCTGGCTGATAACAGAATGCATCCATCTTCATTACTCAGGCCGCTGTGTCTGGGCTTGCTCCTCCAGCAGTGCTCTGTGTCAGTGGGCTCTAAAGATCTCATACATTTCATCGCACACGGATCCTGAACTTTTTGCCTCCTTGGATTTCAGTCACTCTGACTAAATTAGCGGATTGTAAGTTTTTAATTCTTTTGAAGTTTCTCGCTTACATTTGGAGGTCATGCAGGCTGATAAACAGAGGCATTGTGTGCAGATTGTTAGAAAATGTGTCGTCCTTCTAACTCAGTGTTTCTCCAACTTTTCCAAGTGAGGACCACTTGACCCATCTAACACTCACGGACCGCCTCACTTGAAACTGCCGCCGCAATAACACAACATCTTAATATGCAATTAAAACACTGGTCTCTTAATGAACTTATTGTTAATGAGAAGTGTGGTGCTGTTTTGTAAATCGTGAACAAGTCTACTGAAAGAGTGGAATCTAACAGTTTCCTTTCAGCCCGACGTAAAGAACGATTTTATTTTAGGTGTTATAGATAATCAGTCAGCAGGGGGCGCAGCACTGCTCTCCGTCTCATTGCTGTCATATCGCCGCGCAGTACAGCCCCCTACTAGCATATCTCTATGCTATCGTATGATAGCATACGATAGCATATGCTACCATATCATCATATGCTATCATACGATATGGTATGCTATGGTATAGCATTACCTCTAATACTGTTCTAAAAACAAAATTTATGCAACTCATCCCGAAAAGCTGAAAAATATTCCTGCAGACATGTATTGCTCCAAGAAGTAATCCTGTTGTTGTTTTTGAGTGACTCCGTCTTATGTCCTTATTATATTCAATCGCAATCCTTTGGTAAGCTAACTGTTCGTGTCGCACTTTGAGCTCACGTCACGGCAAATAAACGGTCGTTTACATGCAGTACCTGGTGGACCACGGGGGGGCGCCCGCTGACCACAGTTTAAGAAGGACTATTCTAAATTAATGACTCAAAAGGAATTTATTTAAATGAAGTCATATTTAGCTGGACCTGAATCAACAAGTGCTATAAGAACACTCTTTGTTTGAAAGTGGAACTGGGGGGAAAAAGTTAATTTACTAGGTGACAAAAAGTCATTCATTATATTCTGCGATCATCCATTTCTATCGTTAAACCAGTAACACTCCCACTGCGAGCCAGCTCCTTGTTCTTTGGTTTGGCATTAGGGGAATTAGAGAACTAAACGGAAAATCTTCTCAATAGACCAACACTTTAGCAAAAAGTCGTGTAACCAATGGTATGACTACAATTCAAACTTGATGTGACATTATGTTGCTGTGATTGGTCGATCTTTTATAGGAGAACTACCACTCTAATAAAAGCCCAACTAAAATTATGAGCAGGATAACTTATTCCTGTAAATAAATGCATAAAATGTAACCCCAACTCATTACCATCATCATCAGTGTGTGCAGCATTACTATAAAAATTAAATGCCTAAAAGGTTTTAAAAAGTCGTAAAGCACAAATAATTGTATGGCGTTCCAAGAAAGAGTATTTAAGGAGGTGGAAGGAGGTCAGGGGGGACATTATGTATTTTCCAGACTCGTTTTATACCACAATCAAGTAACTGTTACCTTCAGTCGTTGTGCATATATAAAAAGTAACTTAAAAGAAATTTGACTTTGCAGAACATCCACATGTGACGCCTTGAAACTAACGTGAAATTGTCTTAAAATGAAGTCTTTGGCTTTTATGAAACTCTAGTTTCATTTGCTGGATCCGATGTAAAATGCAATCTGACTTTCAGACATATTTTAGATTTTAGATAGACTGCAGCAGGTAACATTTTCAAAAGAAAATTCACAAACCAGATGAAGGCCAGCTGCAGAGGGGCCGACAACTGAGTGGATTTTTATGTTTGTTTGAAACAAGAATTCATGTATGTGAATTTTTCTGAACATGAATTAAGTGCTGTGATGTTTTTCAGTATGTTTACCATAAAATACTGTTTGCCTTTATGCATATATTAAAAGAAGAGAAGGGGGAGGAAATGTTTCCATCAGGTTGACGAGGTTTTAATCTGAGCCTCCAATCGAGACTCTTTTTACTGGATTCACGTCAACGTTTGATTGCTTTGTAGCAGACCGACCTTCACATTTTTAGCAATTCAAACTTTAGACACTTGCAGGAGTTTCACCTTAAATATAAGTTCAGGTTGTCTGAATTCTAGGTTTCAAGCTGAGCCTCCAATCATAACAAGACCCATGCCATTGAGTACAACATTGCATATTGTCTTGGATTGAAGTTGTTCAAAATTCAAACATTTGAATTGGGCTAACAACCAACACCCTTTAAACAAGACTAATCCTGGTTCCACTTAGTGTCATGTGGTTGATTGTAGTAGAGAAATTTAAACTTGGGGCTTATTTTAAATTTATATTCAAGTTGAAATTTAAAGCGTTTCCTTACATTGAAGTTATCTAACCCAGCTTTTTCTGTCCTGTGACAGACGGTTAAGTAGACTTACTTTCTCTTGTAAAGCAAGCCGGTTTTTGTAAACTCACTGCTCGGTTATTGTGTTTTGTTGGTTTGTCGTTGCCATCAGAGGGCTGTCTTCTTCTTTGCACTATATTTTCCTCAGCTGAAGAAGAACATCTGTTGTGCAGGTAGTGCACATTCATCAGCTGTCGATTGGGTTTCACAGCATCTGATTGTCGCAGAGATCATCTCTGGATGCAGCTTGGACTAATACGGTAGCACAGTAGTGTTTCTACCCTCCTCCCCCAAATAAAAAAAATAACTATGTTTTGCTGATAATGTTTTTCTCCTGAATCGCTGTTGCCTCCCGGATATCTTGGAAAAATCTTTAATAATGTTCAATGTTGCATTTGTTTAGATGATAGGTCAAAAATCCTGGCTGTAAATTTTTGGGGATCGTACTGTCTCCCCTTTGGTTTCACAGTGTGACAGCTGTTTATTAATTATCTCCTTTCGTGTGTGTGTGTGTGTGTGGGGGGGGGGAGAAGGGGTGCGTGTGTGTGTCTACTTCTGGACGGAGAGGGACTTATGTGGAAATATGCAGAAATTGTATTTGGGTTGACCAGCCAGCTATTAATATTGATTGTATTTGAGTAAATAGTGACCCACTTTTAGAATATGTGGATTTAAATAATCCCGATACGGACGCTTCGCTCCTCTATTGATTGATTGGTTTAGTCTTTAAAGGTCAAAGTCATAAAACATGAGCGAGTAAATAAACAGTGTCGACTTTTAAAGTTATCCAGGGTTTTTGAATTATCGTTTGAATCTATGACAACCATAGCTCATATGACAGTGCTACAGATACAGATGACAGGTTTTACCAGGAAGGGTGAAAACTCAAAAATTTCACATTGCAGTGAAAAAACTAAAATTACTATTTAGTTTCCTCTGACGTCCTGACTGATGCCTCAATTCCGTGGAAAAACACAGTTCTTCAAATTTCTGGAAACAATTTTCTTTTTCCATTCAGGGTAATATAAAACGATTAAAAAGCAATAGGCTATGTCCTTACTTGTGCAGCTCTAATTTACTCTGTTTTGGCCTTGGTGTCACTGAAAGAGGCTCTGTTGTGTGATACAGCACCACATCTTTTCAGGAATGTCTAAAATGGCTAAATTGCCTCCTAGAGAACACATTTTAAATATAAAACACAATATAAAGGTTCAATCCATGTAGAACATTCACTTCATTTAAATGTTGTTGTTTTTTTTTTTCAAAAGTTATCAGTAACTTTTCAGTATTTTTCTTTTTACAAATAATTTAAAGGGGGGATATTATATAAAATCGACTTTTTTTTTTTAGCTTCACATCATATTATAATGTTGTACATTAAAAACAGAGTGTTTCTATGGCTCATGAATGTTTGAGAAATCCTTGAATCTCCACTGGCAGCCATTCAGGCGTGCCTTAACGCCGGTCATACGAAGCACCACCTATTTCCACAAAGCCTCCCCAGCTCAGTTCCTGCTCCACTCAGCTCCACCAGACTAGCGGCAGCAGCAACTAGCAAACTGTTGAGCCAATAATACAAACCAAATTTGAGTCCAACGTTCCTAAGAACGGCTGTAAACGGCCTAATGGAGAAGTATTGTTGTGATGACTCGCTGAAGGGGCAGTATTGGAAAAAGTAGGAGGTTCTTAAAGAGACAGGCCAATTTCAAGGTGTCAGATGATGCAAATATACATTTCTTTTAAGATATGCAGCATTTTCATCACAACTGTAGGTAACATAGTTTCTTGATTTTGCAATAATATGCCACTGCTTTTATTGTTTGGAAAACACATAGTACCCGTCTTTAAAAGAGGTCATGGCCATTGATGAAAAGAGTTAAACTCTTCACCACTTAAGTGGGGTTAAACATTTTGTTATCAACTCGGTGAATACCTTTAAAACATTGTATTTATGTACGCTTTATAAAAATACAACTTTTTTACCCCCCAACTGTGTGATATGAAATCAGATTCAACTCTTCTTGAAATCTTTTCCTTTCTGTCCTTGGAAGTTAGTTTTGTCTTGTTTCAAGTGAACTAAGATATTTGCACTAGAAAGTAGAGCAAAATTACTGAATAATATTTTCAATTTTTTCAGTGAGGACAAAGGAGAAAGTTCATAAGTTTGAGATGGGTGGGGCACTCTGCTGCAAGAGGGACTGGTGCACTTCACAAAATAGTCGGCATAATGAGGAAAGAACATGGAAATATTGAAGACATACCTCAAGACCTTAGCCACAAAGCTAATGCTTGGGCACAAATTGGTCTTCCAAATACACAAATACCCTCGTAACTCCGCCGCTTTAGTTATAGTGACATAAGGACCACAATGTCCATGCTGGCTTTACAACTTTGAAATTAAATCTCTTGTTTTGAATTATACATTTTTGTTTGCTAACCTTCTAGAGATAGAGAAAATTAGCAAACATGAGAATCTGAGTTCATAATGACCATGCAGTCTGCTGTAAGTAAGGTCAAAGCTGCGGTGGCTACATATGACGATTTTAAGCAAAAGATGTTTACAGTTCATGTTGAGCATACGGGGAATGAGCCAGAAAAATACCGTGGACGAGTAGTTCAGTGAAGGACAGAGAACGTCCACCAGGCCTGTTGTGGTATGGACAAGGGCTAAACTGGTAAATAAAGGTGCTTTGCAGGAAAAAACCCAATAAAAAACAAAAGGCCATACATAAAAAACAAGATTCCTTGAAGCTCCAAATAAAATCATAGAAATATGGAGACATAATCACATAAAATGTTAAAACGAAAATTGAACAAAAGACGAAAATCCCTGCAGTAAGAACATGATGGAGACCAATCATTTGAGCAAATTGTACAGAACGAGTGTTTTAAACTTTTACACATGTACCACAATTATGTGCAGAACTAAAGTGGGGAACTCTATGTTCTGCCTCGCAACCTTTAAAAGTTACACATAAAACAAAACCAGAAAGACACGCATGATGAGGACGGATAAATCAGAATATGAGGACTCTGTGCTATCATTAAAGTGTGGGAACATTACTGTTTCTCACTGGAATACAGTGATGTTTGATGTTTTTAAAACGGCATCATCCAAATTTAAACCTGCAGCTCTGGAACATCTAACCAAATAAGACCAGGACGAAGCCCCGATAAATGCAGTAGGAGTCTTTATAGCAACAAATCTGAACATGCTGGATTACCAAAAACACCTGTTTTCAACACATGCTAAAGCTATGCTACATGCTGCAGTTTCCACTCATTAGCATTTTAGGCAGCAGACTGAAGCAGTTATAAGAGTCCATAGAGTCTAGTTGCCTATGACTTATCCAAAGTGTCGGTATATGCTAAACAGAATGAAGAAACAGCACCAGTTAAGTAAATGTCATTTATTTTACACTTTTACTCTTCTGTTTTTATTTTGTAAGAAATTGTTCTGCTTCACTGTTTACTCTTAAAGTCAAATGTAAGCAAAATAACAATATTCTACCCAGCAAAAAAAGGAAGCCCATTCTAGAACTTTTACCAAGAAAAACAGGAACACTGTCAATTTCTTTTAATTAAAAGAAAGACCTCATTCATATCCTCTAGTGTAACCATGGGTTACTCCATCAGCAGAGATAACAATACACCCGTCTCTTTTGTCTCAGCTTTAGCAAACCCTGGTCAGCACTGTAGGAAATGGCGACACATCTGCTAATGTGCTCGCGCTTTTGCTAACTTTTCAAAAAGTTTACCGAATCTAGCTTCCACTAAATTAATTTACCAGATAAATTCGAAAGTAATGATTTACTTGGCTGTTTTCTAAACTTTCAGTTTTGGTTATCGACTGTCAAGAAGTTAGTCGTTTATATTAATGCTCTTATTTTGAAGTGGGTGAAAACTGTTTACGCAGCTGTTCCATTTCCTCTCCTCCGATTCTGCCCCCTCCCCTTCTCAAGGGTTGTATGTTTGCCCTTGAAATATTGACAAATTGTGTCAAGGACATAATAAGTCTTATTACCTTGATATCACTCTTGTAAGTCTACCATGCTATACCCAAGAAAGCATTTCTTGTTATGGTACTTCTAACTACTTACAAAGATCCATACTGTGCCTGCAGTAGTGGAGATCTGGAACGCTTTTTTCTATTCTGTTTCGGTGCTTAGTAACCTTTAACTGGCTCTTATGGGCATATCGACAATCTCTTGTTAGATCTCCTGGTTTCAGGTGCAACATAAATTAACTGTGTAATGTGGAAATGCCAGGCTGCTCCTGAGACTCTTCTGTCTGTCTCCCGTGTACATGCCGTTTGTTTGCTAACATCAGGGATGAAGTTCCACTTGGACAAGACCAAACTCGAAAGTCTATTAACTTATTGAGATTAAATGCCTGATGCCTTTCCTTCCCATTTGCTGCCCCCACCCCGCGTGGCCACTTCTCCTGACCGGCAGTACACCTTCAAAGCAGAAAGGTGATTGATGAGACCCATCAGGCTGCTCGGAATCTCTCCTCTCATTAGACTCCTTATGCATCTAAGCAGTTTCTTCACACACGGGGAGTTGAAAGTAGAGGGTAGGGAGCAAAAGGTTCATCCGTTATTTGACTTTTCAGATGATAAGTACCCTTACTAAAATTTTATCCCACGTATTAATTTTCTGGCAGTTAATTTGAACTTTTTTCGGAGGGGGAAACAAGTAACAAGGTGTAGGAATTCTACATCCTGCGTGTCATGGTTGGCGAACGCTCTTTGTTTCTAAGCGGTTCCATGACGGTTGCGGTGGATCCTCTCCTCTCATTGACGATTCTCTTGATGAGGGAGGGTACGATGCAAAGACGAAAAGGAAAGAAGACTTAGGAAGTTTATATATACACGCGCCGCTAACAGATGTGCTCAATCACATTAATGCAAGTGCAGCACATTGTAATGAACTAATTTCCCAGGGAGGCTGGATTCACTACAGTTTCCTGGTGATTGCATCGCTACAAACAAAGTGAGGTTCCAGCGCGTTTAGATAAATAACCTCGTTTTATCTGACAATAATTAAGATAAATAGTCTGAACTGGAGCCCTTTATTGAGCTTGTGCTGCAGCTGTTTCATGTTTACTTTTCAGCCCTTACCCCTTTAGGATTTTTTTTTTTTTTTTTCAGGCAACAAGTTTGATGCATCTACCAGAGACGATGTTGGAGCAGCATTCAAACATTACAATGAGAAAAACAGTGTGTAAATATTTGTGGTTAGGGCAGAACTAATCACTGAACTATACAAAGTGTACTAGGATTTTACCAGCATATTCTATTAGTTACCTTTATGCCATGAGGCATCATGGCATAAAGTTAAGAGGTTCAAACTTGACAACTTGTTGCTGTTTACCTGTGAGAATCTTATTTTGAAGGAAAAGGGGAGTATTTCCTGTTTTACTCTGCTGAATTGACAGAGCGTGCTCACAAAGCACTTCTTGGGCTGACATACACTTAACTGAAAAAGCACTGGAGGCTTTAGTCTTTATTCCAATATATCATGATTTCTGATGATTTTGATGACAACATTTGAAAAACGTCATGTTTTCATCATGTGAAGCACCTTGAAATGCCTTATTGCTGAAATGTGTTACACAAATAAACTTAACGGTCAGAGGAGCTCCATCTGACACACACCGAACTGCATTATGAGTAATTCAACAAATAACTATTTGGATTGTGTATGGACTATTGAACTTTCACCTGTATGACTGGGTATGAAAAACAGACTGTGATCAAGCTGTCCCTACTGCCTCAAATCCTGCAGTTTCCCAGCATTGAATGGATCGCGGTTCTTTAACGTACTCCATCCGGCCATTATAGAACAGAAGCATTTTACACCCTTAATCCCAACATGCACACAAACACTATATGAAACCATCGGAAGTGACATGCATACTTTACAGACATAAAAGGACTTTTTTCAAACAATGTGTTTAATTTTATGTTTTGACCCACATGGAAAGTGTTTTAACTGTGCTGAGTTGTACGTTTCCAAAAACTGTTTTTCAATTACAAACATGAGCAAATCTTTGTTGATATGAGGCTACTGTCTAAACAAATCCCAATTTCGCAATTGTGGTCTTTTCCATTAAACAAAAAACGCATTTAAAATCACATGTGAATAAGCTTGTTCACATAATAAGCCAGTAAGACTCATGGTGACAACAAATGTAAACACTTTTGAGATATATTCGTAGTTCAGTCATGGCGCTGGCGCTCATCATATATCCACCATTAGAGGAGACGTCGGCGTCTTATTCAGGTGACGGAGCGACAAACCCCGCCTACTTGAGAGCGGCTACGCATGTGGCGTTCTGGACAAATTGTAGTCGGTGATTTTACAGAAACGCTACGGATTCAACACTTTCGAATGACAAACTCAACTGTCGATGATGCACATTGTCCAAGGAGACCACGTGCCTCCAAATAAGCACCTTGCTGCTGTGAACAAACTGGTTTAAAAATCCACCTCAAAAAGTTTTTAGCAAAAAACTTGAATTTTTTTAATTGCTGTGTTTCCACTAAGCAAAATTATTATTATTATTATTATTTTGCCCCAATTTTGCGCAATTTCATGGTCAATAGCAACACAGCAGACCCCACACCATTTTCAAGAGCATACCTGAAATAAACTAAATACAAAAAAAGCAACTGCGAAAGCTGAAATGGTTGTGGAGCAATGGTACTCGACACGCGATTGGCTGTCGTTTACAAAGCGGCCAGTGAAAGGCCGCCATTTATTTTCCTTGTGGGAATGTTTGCAGGCGCCCTGTTGAACGGACTGTGGAGGCCGTGTCCGCATCCCTGTGGGAAAATGCAAGACGGCGCATGCGAGCAGAGCAACAGAGGACGCATTGTGTGAGGGGTTTTGGGTGTCGGAGACAGGAAGAAGCAGACTTTGTCTGTACAGGGTGGGGCTCTGGTCATCTGCCATCGGATAAGATATCCTGACAAGGCAATCGGAGGGAAACAAATTCCGCAGCCACACGGGTTCAACGCTCTCCTTCCTCACCCTGATGAGCTTTTGAAAAATGGAGTGCGGCTGAAATTGGTTTTGTATGAGGGGCTTCGGATCTGTCTGTTGTCAGGATTATTGCCACCTGTCTTCATTGGCTGCAAAGGTCTTTTAATTAATCTGCCTCTCCTTCTTAGTGGCCAAAGAGGACAGAGCGAACGGCAAGCTGTCGGCTCTTCTCAGCACCAACGTGTCAGACCTGCTGCAAATAAGCACATGTCTGGTTTAACAGGAGACGGCTGTGATGCAGCAACTCCAGGATCAACAAAATATCTCTCCTTTCATTTTAACAGCAGGGTGATAATTAGGTATCTTATTTAATTTAGGTAATTAAAGTCGGAGGTTTTCTTTTTTTCTTTTTGATGGATGGTGATTTACAGCAGTGTATTAGGGCCACTGTAAGTAAAAAAGGAGTATGTTTCTGCTGAAATAGATAATATTCAGAAAAAAACAAGAAAGTTGTTTGAGTTTGAAAACTTGAAAATTTGCTGGTAAAAAAAAAAAAAAAAAACTCAAATTTTGAGATTAATCTCAGAAATTTTATAGAAAAAAACATGGAAATTTTCAGAGTTTGAGAAGTTGAACATTTGCTAGAAAAAACTGAAACTTTGAGATCAAGCTTGAGAAATTTTCCAGAAAACAACTTGGAAATTTGAAGTTTGAAGAGTCGCTAGAAAGAAGCTCGGAAACGTTCCGCAATAAAAAATAATTTTTTTGTTTGTTTTGAAAGCCTAAAATGTTCAACTTTACAAATTCAGAAATTTCCAAGATTTTTTTCTAGAAATATATGAAATAATCTCAAAATTAGTTTTTCTCTAAGAAATGTTTACTTTTTCAGACTCAGAAATGCCTCTTGTTTCTCTAGAAAGTTTCTGATTTTTATTCAAAATTCCTTCTAGAAAAGTCTTGACTTTTCAAACTATCTCTTTTTTCTTATTTCTTCAGCGTAAATATACTCCATTTAAAAAAAATTCCATCTACAACGTCCCTAACACACCACTGTAATAATTTCCCTTCAGTGAATCTGCAAATGGAGCTCTTGGGAGATTCCCTTTCATCTGAGCGTTAACATCTGCAAAATATAAAAAAAAAACTAACTATTTCTACGACACGTTTCCACAGGAAGGTGACCCCGATATCAGCAGACGTGAGCGAGGAGCTACAGAATGGAAGGATTGATGGAAGGATGCAGAAGGATTAAGAGGGTACTGGAAATCCACGCCAAGCTTATCAGTGTAAAAGTGTTATTACACAACCATCAGCTTTGTTGCTGGAGCAGGAGAGGGGAGATGGATTCACAAGCATGGAATACTGCAGGAATCAAGACAGGAGCGTGTTTGGGGGGGAGCACAGCCTCAGTAGACCCCTGTCTTTTGTTCCTGGGGGCCTCGTGAGGCGGCTGCAGAGACCTGCCACAGGCCCCGACCTCGCACAGTGTCAGGTTGATCAAGAGTTTGTCGGGTTTGGGTGGGAGGGGGGAGAATCTGCACCTGTGCGTTCCTCTGAGCGTTGCGATCACTTCGGATTTCCTGGAGTGAAGTTTGAACTTGGCCCCTCTGTCTGCGCCTCGGGGCGTGCCCGGACACGCCCGACGCAGAGCGGTTTGTGTTGTACACACTCTCCGCCGTTTCCTGTGGAATGTAAGCTGCCCGCCGCACGGCGCAGCCGGGTGTTTTGTTGTGGCGCAGGTGCAGTTTGGGAAGCGAGACTGGAAACCAAGTCGCAGCACGCAGGTCATTAAACCGCCTGAGAGGTTTCTCGGACTTTTGCCGCAAACACAACGGAGCTTTTTATTTTCTGAACGAAGACAATCAGGTCATTCTCATTGTGTTCTCCTCGCCCTGAACGCAGCCAACGCGCTCTTAATCAGCAGCACTTTTCTATACATTTGATTGAAGCAAAAATGAGCTGTTGCATCTCTAAGGACTTCTTTTCAAGTGAAGAATACTTTTTCATTTAGCAGATGCTCGTATGCGGCGCAGCGCCGTTGCCGCCCACAGGTATAATCAAGCAGAAAATTAATAATCCTTCTGCAGGACTACAATAAATCACTGCGCTTTGGACAATTAATAAAGGAGGCGAAGCTCGGGGTGTCTGATTACAATAGTTATGATGCATATCATCAGGACTTAAATCCAGCATTTTACAGTGGAGCTTCAGACACCACTGCACATTACTGATGTTTAAATTGGGAATAAGGGAAGGTCACGGGCCATGAAGGATGTTGTGCATCTCCATCTTACAACTCTGGCCAAACTGCATGTGTTTACTTCCTGCATATCTCATTTATAACCATTAGTGCAGAGTCAAAGCACAGCGAAAGTATGTTCGACTAGGACACTACTGCAGAAGTCTCAACATTAAAAAATACATTTCTACAGAAGAAACATAAAGTTAAAGTTTGATCCTATAAAAGATGTGAGGTAAACACTGTCCAAACAGTTTTAACCACGAGATTTTATTACTGCTCAAGCAAATTTAACAGTATTAGTGGATGATAATCTTGTTTAAACATCAATAGGCATGGAAACCAATGACACAGAGCACCATGAACATCAAAGTTTTCAATACAACACGCACGGTTCTGTGTAGTGTAAAGGCAGAACTGCTCTACATAACACCAACTTTTAGTGGTGTTATGTAGAGAATTATTAAGTATCATGAATGATCTAATCTTAATCAGTTATCTAACCTCAAGATTGCAATAACACAGCAAGCTTTATTGTGTTATTTTTTATTAAACAAAGATGAAGTCAGTATGAAAATACAAAAAGACATTTTTGCATTTATTCTGCAGAACTTCAGAGGGAAAATATCAGCCATATGCTGCTAATAAAACGGATTTGAAGTGCGACAATCTGTGTAAAAATGAGACATTTTGGCAGCTGCTTACCTGGAGCATATGGGTGGTCGATCAGTGCTGAAGCTGAAAGATATTAGCAATTACCTTCCAGAAGTAGTTACTGCTGTACGTCAACCTCAGAGGAGTTTTAGGGCCATTTTCAAACAATTTAAGAGCACATTTCTATCTTGTGAAAGGCTATTTAACAGTAAAATATATCAAACAGTTCCCCGGTCCTTTCAGGACCGAACGTCCCGGCATATTCACAGAAAAGCCAAGGCTGCGCAATTCTCAGGAAATTAAAGTAAAAAAGTAAAGAAAAACAAGAGTTGTAATTTACACTCAGTTAGAGAGTCATCCTACTGAAGGTCAGAGTGAAACTCAGAACGGACGGATGAGTGTAGTGAAGTTGTTTGGCCGTAAAGCACAGCTGCACGTTGTTGATACTGAAAAGGCATGTTAGCAAATGCATGTGACACCAACTTTTAAGCATGATAGTCGATGTATAGCGATTCAGACAGTCATTTTTTCCATGAATGTCTCTGTTTATCACTATTATCTCTTGATATCTGCTAAGCAGCAGATGGCAATCCCAAAACAACAACTGATCTACCACAGAATGAAAAGGACCAACGTGTGACAATGGCCCTGTCAAAGTCTACACCTCAATGTGATTGTTTGGCTTTAGGAGAGAGGAACATAAATGAATGAAAAACAAGTGGACTTTATCTGGATGTATAAAACTGTTGACCGGTACATTTCCTTACCTACATGAATCCATTGTTCATATTTCTCCTTTTTTAAATAAAAGTTTTGTAGCTCTAGTGGTCTTTAGTGGAGAGTGGTCAGACAGGAAAGTGTAAGAGATGGGGAAGACATGCAGCAATGGTCAGTGGGTCAGGACTCAACCCCGTGACGGCCGTGTAGTGGACTGAGGTCTCCATACATGGTGACGCGCTTTACCCTTGCACCACCGCGGCAACCCCCCAAATATCTTCTTAAGTGGAAGAGTAAAAGGCTCCCACATACTTCCACCGAAGCCGAACAGTTGACATTCAGTTTTGCACCTTTCATACAACGACACAGACCACATGGGGGTGACCCCTCCCACTTCAGCGTACATCAAGCCCCTAACCACCGGGGTTTCCACTACCCAACTTTCTGCAGACAGTCTGTACCATGGACAGCATACACCATATTGCCAAAAGTATTTGTTCACCCATCTAAATGATCTGAATCAGGCGTTCCAATCACTTCCATGGCCACAGGTCTATAAAATTAAGCACCTAGGCATGCAGACTGTTTTTACAAACATCTGTGAAAGAATGAGTCGCTCTCAGGAGCTCAGTGGATTCCAACATGGAAATGTGATGGTGGGGTATTATGGTGTGGGTTTTTTTTTTTTCAGGATGGGGGGGCAAGTAAGGGCTTGGCCCCTTACTTCCATGCTCACAAGTGTTGTGGGAACAGTTTGGATCCAGCCCCTTCCTCTTCCAACATGACTGCACCAGAGCACAAAGCAAGGCCCATAAAGACATGGATGGCAGAGTCTGGTATGGTTGACCTTCACTGCACAGAGTCCTGACCTCAACATGATAGAAAGCCTTTGGGATGAATTAAAGTGGAGACTGAGAGCCAGGCCTTCTGGTCCAACATCAGTGTGTGACCTCACAAATGCGCTTTTGGAAGAACGGTCAAAAATCCCCATAGCCACTCCTAAAACCTTGTGGACAGCCTTCCCAGAAGAGCTGAAGCTGTTCTAACTGCAAAGGGTGGACCAACGTCATAATGAACCCTATGGATTAGGAATGGGATGTCACTTAAGCTCATATGTGAGTCAAGGCAGGCGAGCCAATACTTTTGGTACTATAGAGTAGTTGTAATTTCCAACCAGGAGTTTTTATCCATTTGTTGATAGTTTTATTATTATCAAGGTTATTTAGAGAAAAATTGTACAAATGTGCATAATTCCTCAAAACTATTCATGCCTCCTGCAGATACAAAACCCGTATTTTGGAAGAGGACTAACTGAAGAGACACATCAACATTGCTGTCTGAGCGCATTTCCGCGTAAAAAATGGAAACAAACTTTCGACCAATCACACAAAACTTCGCACAGAGCGAACTCTTTCTGTGGAAATAGTTCGACCCAAGCCTGGTGTGGCAAATGGGAGGCAGACGAGAACAGAATGACGCAATTTTTGTCACGCGTCTACGTCAACGAGAACCAATTTCTGCACTTCGTATGAAGAATGCGGGAGATTTAATGTAGTCTTACAAAAGCTGACAAAACGGTCTTTGAGTTTTCAAACAATTACGTCGTCATCATAAGGAGCTTAGTAGATTTAATGCAATTTCACAACTCTTATCACCATGACCCTTTCATGAGCCAGGTGTTCAGACCTCTGAACACCTGGGAGGCTCTCACAGCAGCTTCCCTTAGCTTTGACATAGAGCTTTCAAGAGTCAAGGAAAAAAAACCACACAGGATCCAACACCTGAGTAGGGTAGTCATCAATGATCGGACATAAACTTCCTCCACCTGACATGTGGTGGGAACAGGATTAGTTACACACACTCATGCACACGCACACACACACTCAGCCTTGGCTGACTCACAGTTTGTGGAATCACAAAGTAATCTCGAGGCACAGTCACTTAGGAGGCAGCTTGATGATCCCGGGCCAGTGATTTATTCATCTTAGGCACATTGTGAGGCTGTAAGAATTTGTCAAGTTAGAATCCTAATTAAAACTGTTAATCACAGATTCCTGTTTGTTCAGCACTCGAGTGAGATGAAAAATGTGATCAAATTATTCATTGTGCGCTTTCAGACAGGTGAGCCAGTACAACCCTGAGCCACACAGTTTGTTTGTTTTCCTTTCATCTTGAACAGAGTTATCTGAACAGAGCTTAAAAACCAAACTCAAAGTTTTATGTTTACAAGCCAATCATTTGGATCTGTTTGGATTTGTCTCTTTTCATTCATCCCAGACCTTTAGAAAAATGAAGACTCTCTGTAACGTGTTTGTTGAAACTCATACCACACTATCACCGTGTCATGACAGAATGATATGAGATCGATAATCTGTGGAAAAAAAAGAAAAAAGAAAAAAATCAAGCTCCTCTGCTTCCTCCTACTGCTAACTAGAAACAACCAATCAGAGCCAAGAGGCGGGTCGTAGCCTGTCATGAATGCTAAGGCTAGTTAGCATAGCCACAGATGACAACAGATTAAGTTTTCCCATCCTGTAACAGTAAGTTGTTTCGGTGCCAATAGCACATTGAGCAGCAAGTACATGATGTTGATTGTTAGCACTAAGACCCTCCCCCTGGCTCTGATTGGTTGTTTTTGGTCGGGAGCGGTGCATTTTTCCCAATGGCAATAGCAGCTCAGGGACGAGGTGGAGGAGATAGATCTTTTCACAGATTATTGGTTACATATTAAACTGTCACAACATGGTGGCAGTTTTAACAAACATGTAAAAAAAACATGGACATTTTCAGAAAAGTCGAAAACTTGGAACATTTGCTAGAAAAAACTGAAACTTTGAGATCAATCTCAAGAAATTTTCCAGATTCTTATAAGACTTACATACTGCTGCTTTAACCGAATAAGAGTGGCATTATCAAAATGTAGTGAGAGTGAGCCAGCTGCTCCATGATGGTACACTGCCTTCAAAAAAAAAACAGCTAAATTCCTCCGGAACCTTTTTACATTTTAAAATTCAATGTGATGTGTGAGGAACGACACATAATGTAAATTATCTGCTCATTGTCTGTAGTCTGCTTGTTTGTCTTATTGAAACCTTCAGTTTGGACTGGTTGAATATTTGCACATTTCAACCCCATCAGTCTGAAATCACCACATCAAGCCATCGCTCCAAGGCAAGTCCTGCTGGGAACTCTCCAGGGACTCCACTGTGGGACTGAGAGGGAGGTGAGAGGAAGGCATGTGGACAGGAGCAGTGGATTAATTGGCCTACTTTCTGCAGTGTGACATCCTTCTTTCCTGTATTCACCAATGAAACGAGGATTTTTTTTAAATTTTTTTTAAACTGAACAAATTTAGGCTCGTTTAAGGAAACGTTGCCTTTCCACCACGATCTGTAAGGAAGCGGAAGTCTTAACAGCACAGGACATGACAGGCCTCTTACTGTACAGCAAATGTATGTGACAGAACAGAGAGATACATCAAGCTGTTCTATATCTGTGTGAACCATCTATATAAAGGGTAATAATGGTAATTTTGCTGAAGCCCTTCATGTAACATTGACTAAAAGTCAATCTAGTGAAATGTAAAACTGCACAAAAGACCTAAGACTGACATAACTAGGTAAACCTATCTAGGCCATAGTGTGCAACCATTATGCTGAAGAGCACAGGTATGTGAAACTAAATACAGTTACATCAGGCGCACTCATAGGTCCCATGCAGGAGCCCTTATTTTGTCTAAAAACGTGTCATTAGCTTTAAGAAGCATGAGACTCAAAACATGGTGGATTATCCATCACACGCTCACAAAGGTTCATGAAGAGGTTAAGAAAGTAAAGCTGCGGCTTCTTA
This sequence comes from Girardinus metallicus, assembly GCA_903067095.1. Classification (NCBI taxonomy): domain Eukaryota; kingdom Metazoa; phylum Chordata; class Actinopteri; order Cyprinodontiformes; family Poeciliidae; genus Girardinus; species Girardinus metallicus. The sequence goes on from CAEGAE010001098.1 coordinate 56,734, forward strand.
ATTTGCCTTTTATTGTCATTTAGAAATCTTAAAATTAGGTTAGCTTTGGTTGAGAGAATAACAAAATGGCTTTCAGGAATGCAAAGGTGCAAAATTACCAAGCGCCACAAAAATAATGCTTATCAGGGGAACTTTATCATCATAAAATGTTCTTTTCTGCAGATCCAAACAAAACAACTTAAACCGTGGAATTAACTAACATCCTACAGAAAGAAATAACTCATTATTTCTCATACCGGCTATGACCGTCAAAAATGGATGACATTATCATGTTACAAGTCAAATACTTCAGTTTCATTGTGTTATGGTATTAACAAAAAATCCTCACTGTTGTTCAGAAAAACTGTTGATTACAATTATAATGTAGTTAGTTATAATGTGAATTATAACTAACTAATGTAGTTATATTTTGTAGTTTAATATTAAAAGATTTCCCTACTTGTGGATTGGTTTTGTGGAGCATATCTTAAATAACCACGCTACTGGCCAATGTTTGCAAAGCACCCAATCCAGGAGCACCGTTTGGGTTCCTCGGTGCTGATTGGCTGAACCTCCAAGAGCGGACATAATGAATAATGTAGATATTAGCTTCTGCCGTGGTGCTAAGATGGTTTCCGCTGAGTGAATTAATGCATATTGAGTTATGTTTGATGTTTGAAATATTAAAATAAGCAGTTCGAAGTGTTTCTAGAGGGGAGCACAAGTATTAAAGACTTTTAGCTTTTTTTAGCTGTGATTTCTGATACCTGAAAATACCGGGACTCCACTGTGTTATAATACGTGTTATGTACTTTGATTACCTCATAAAAAGTAAGCAAAAATAGTAGATAAAATTGGTGGCATTCATGTGCTTGTGCAGAATATTATCCCTTCTTCTTTTGCTGTTAATTAGTCACGTTGCTGGTATCCTGCCAACTGTTGGTTTAAAACAGCATCATCTCAATAAGAGTGAAAAATAACTGTGATCCTGGTGTTTCCACCATGACCACAGACGCATTTCTGTTTTTCTCGCTTTGTTCCACCTGCTGTCCAGCAGTGCACAGCAACAGGTCTGGATTAACTCTGCGCCCCGTACAGTGGGAGAAAACCCCAACACTTCCTAAACCATTCAACTGAAAAGACTTTAAACTGCAAAACAATGAAGCAATTTAAAATGTGTAACTTTTTAAAACCTTGTTACCAGTAATCACCGACATGCTTTAATGGATGCCCAAATAATTAAAGTTTGCACTCAAGTGTCGGTTGATGCAAACCGGTAATGTGTTGCATAATCCACATACGAACATACTGCGATCTAAAAACACACTGAACATTACAAAATTATTATTTCACACAGATTTTTACCTCCAGTCTATGGACTATTCTTTCGCACTCGAAAAGCTTCTTGTCCTCACACATACGCGAGCGTTGCATGTGCAGCCCCCTCTTTATGCTGTCGGCTCCTCAAACATCCACTCTGAGTGCTGTTTATCAGGGGAGTCACAGATTGGTGCTTCTTCTCCTGGTGGACGCAGCTCCTGTAAGGCCAGGCTGGCGTTCTGAAAACCTGAAAACCAGACACGCTGGTTCTGTTGTTCTGCTGCGGTTCTGGATGTTTTCTGGAGAACCCCATCAAAACTCTCATATAATCTTACATGATTGTGTATATATTTTCCAAAAGATTTTATGCTAAACTCTATTTCCATGGATTGTTGTTCTCACCGTCTTTTGCTAATTGACTATAAAGAAACTAAAATGTGGGCAGACGACCGCTCCAACCACCATTACTACAAGCTACCTCCTGCTGTTGGGTATTATTTACTGGAGTGTAATAAACAAGGGGTTGATTACTGAAATTATAAATTATTGCTTGTAAAAGCGTCTACCAGATGCTGAAGAATTAATGCATTGCTTGCAAAAAGTTTCATTTTGGACACGAAAAAAAAAAAAAAATCCATGTTTGAAATGACCAAAACAACAACAGAGCAACACAAGGCAACAGCAGCAGCATGGCTCTGAAACCAGCCTGCCAGCCTCCAGGTGACAAGACAGAGACCTTCAGGTTCAGTCTGTAAACATTTCACTCTATAGTTTTGCAACATGATCTGAGACACAGTTCCCCTGGCAGATCTAGATTAAGAATTTGCCAAGAACTAAATTCTTGGCAGATTCAGTTAGCCAAGAATTTGCTTCTGACAGGGAATGTCAGAAACAAAAGGTAACGAAACAATGTAAAAGGGATCAAGAAAAAAGATCTGTCATTGTTAACTTTTTTATTAAAAACTAGGTGTTGAAAATGATTTATTTCCTTCTCAATATTTAAACTCATTTTTTGCCATACCAGCAACCAAACCCTGTATAAAATTGCTGAGCAGATGTTTTATCTGGTATTTTGATGGTTTATGTTTTGGTTATGACCTCCAAGGTCAAAGGTAATCTCCAGCTCTCTCAAATATCACCTTAAACCCAAATCTGCCAGGGGTTTGAATAGTTTTGAACCGCCTAAAGGAAGGTTATTTATTTCTTCTATATATCCTCTGGTCCTCATGGTGACATGAATTTGAGTCAGAAACTGAGCTCCACATTTGTCTGACCATGTTTCCGATTGATTTCGCCTTTACTCTGAATGTAAATGAATGACAAACATTTTTCTTCTGTGGGTCACATTACTACCAGAAGACGTTATTCCTCTCGCTCTCGTTGGCTCTTTATTCTCACTTTCGCTCATTTTTTTTTTTAAACAAAAAGCGGTACAGATTAAAAGCCATGAACTGTTATGACTTATAAAATGTCTGCAAATCATTCCACTGTAATAACCATTTTCATCCCTTCCTGAGTCCACTTATTACACGATTGGATAACAGACACTCGGCACATTAATACCACAAAAAAAAATTGAAAAATGAAAAAAAAAAATGGATATAAACAAACAAATCAGTGATTACCAGAAATGATCAGATAAATGACTATGATATTGCCTCCTTAGCTTTATTTATTGCCCATTTCTGTGTTAATGTGATGTTAGTGATGCATTTCAGCTTAATGAGCTGAGACAATGGCAAATTAGCTGCTAGTAAATTGATACATTGCTGTTCTTTTCTCTGAATTTCCCTATGGGAGGCTGCTGCTGCTGCAGGCGCCATACTGAGAGTTTCTAACATCATTTTCGCCCCCTGGGCTTTTGTGTCGCTTTTAATGGGAAAGAATGGGGGAAGATATTTTTATTGTTAATTCAAAATCTTTTAAGTTTAGCTTACCGGGTAAGACGTGAAGTAATCATTTCTTAAATTCACCCTGTTATTAGTCTACTCAGAACCTGTGATGTGTAAAATGAATCAGTCTTATTGGGATCTGTCATTACTGATTTGGCGCGTCTAAATCATGTCTGGGTCAGTGGAGGTGTGTGATATAAAGGTGCAGTTTAAAGGTTTATCTTGTCCTGCTGTGTTTTCATTGACATTTTAACAGCGCAACTTAACATTTCAAGAAGAAATTCGCAATTTTGAAAAACCTAACTTTCTTCAATAAAAAGTTGTGGCGCTAGCATGAGGAGGGTTTTTTTGGTTGTATTGAAATATCTTGTGAAGTGTATTTCCCAAAACTTGAATGGAAACACTTTTTCACATCATTTCACATCACATGATCGGCAGCCAGATGCTGCCCCTGGCAAAAACCATGAAGAAGAAGACAACAGGAAGTGGTAGGAGCAGTGTTGTGGTCAAGACCACCTAACCCGAGACCAAGACAAGACCAAGACCAGAGGGTATCGAGACCGAGACAAGACCAAGACTTTTAGGGTCCAAGACCAAGTCAAGACCAAGACCAAGGGAAGTCGAGACCAAGTCAAGACCAAGACCAGCACCCTGTGCAACATGACACGATAAATGTAAAATATGATCAAAATTGCTTTTCAAATTGATCTGAAAGATCCACATTCCCATAAACACACCTAGATATTAAATACTTAAAGCTGAAATAAATTTAACCAATATTAACCAATACCATCTCTGTGTCACAATCCACGGTGGTCTCGCGCCATCCCTAAAAAGATAACAACCTGGGTGTTTGCCCATATCAGAAACCACCACTCTCTGCACCATTAACAATTGAGGCAATGCCCTGACGGTAAATAACTATGTTCAACTATGAACACTGACCAAAGAGCAACAAGCAAGAAGTAACCAAGCACAAGGCGCTCACCATGACTGTTCTCACCCTCTCTCCCACTGCATGAACCAGGCAGCACAAT